>PVIH01004704.1:5456-64917 GCA_004025045.1 Sigmodon hispidus | reverse complement strand
CATTTAGTGTGGTCTGGTAAAGCTCTTTAGATGACAAGCTAAAATGCTGAAGTGTTACTATGCTGGCGTGTGTATGTGACGGGGTGACAGAACGGGGCAGAGGGAGAGAGGAGAAACATTAGACTAACTCAGGTCCATCCTCAAGGTCATTGAAGGCACAAGTACAGCCTGAAGGACTCGGAAGGCAGGTCTAAGAAGAAAAACCAGAGAGTGTTGGCAGCTTCCTGAGACCAGATGGCTCACAAGCTCCCATTCCTTATTTTCCAAATAAGTAGTAACTTTATTTTTTCAACTTTTCCTACTTCAACATAGCACCAATGAACAATGCATCCTACAGTTGTGTCACGTTTTACAACTTACAAAGTGCTCTCCTGTTGGTTATCTCAACTGTTGCTTGCAATAGCTCAGATACAGTCGGAACTATCATAGCCCTAGCCTGAAGCCTGGAGATAGTGGTAGAAGCTCCTTTAGGAACAGCCTGAAGGAAATTAGCCCAACAGTGGAAATGTGCTGGCTCACACCAGTTGGATTCTTGGAGCACAGTTGTTTCTAGGCTTGCTGGGGCTCATTCTTTTCCCTCCGTTGTCCCTCTACCCTTCTATTCTTTCCATGTTCTCTCCCTCTTTTTCCTCCCTCCCTTGCTCCCTGGCTTTCTGCCCCTCCCCCTCCCCACTGTTCCCTGTGCTTCACCTTCTGAATAGACTGAAACATAACCAGGCACAATTCCTGCGTTGAAAGCAGAAAAGGTGGGGCCTTTGCCCGCTAAATTTTTGGATGCCTCAAAGAACTCTCTGGCACCGATAATCACATTCCACTTCTCCAAACTTACCCTTATGGTCTATAGATTAAAAAAAAAAAAAAAAAAAAAAAAGTATGGCTTTTATCAGTTTGGCTTGAGGCCTGGCTTTGTGCCCAGAATTTCCTAAAGAAATAAAACGGGGACAGAACAGTCACTGGGGAAACTGAAAGCAGAGAGATGGCAGTTTGTACTGCCTTAAATAACTTGGTGGTAAAATCAAAAATGACTGTGTAAGCAGGTCTTGAGAATTCACTGTGCCTTTCAGTCAGTCCCTTTGGGAACCATGGAAGTGTTGTTAGCCTCATGGTCATCAGTGTGTTGCTCTGTTTAAGGCTGTGTAGTGGTCTGAATAAAAATGGCTCCCATAAGACCATATATTTGAATGCTTAGGGAATGGCGAAAGGAGGTTTGGCCTTGTTGGAGGAAGTGTGTCAGTGGAGGTGGGCCTTGAGGCTTTTAAAGCTCAAGCCAGACCCAAGACGCTCTTCCTGTTATCTGTGGACACAAATGTAGGACTCTCAGATCCTTCTCCATATCTACCTGCATGCCACCATGCACCCTCCCCATCCCCCAATGATAATGGGCTGAATCTCTGAACTGTAAGGCAGCCCCAATTAAATGTTTTCCTTTATAAGAGTTGCCATGGTCATGATGTCTCTTCACAGCAACAGGACTTTGACTAAGACGGGCTGAAACTTGGTGTCTATCCTGATTCTGTCTCCACTGATTATCTATGTGACCTAATGATCATGGGCAAATTGTCTAACTCTGGGAACCACTGCTTTCAGTTCTGTAAAATAAGCAATTGTTTTGTCACAGGTCACCCAAAGGATGCAGGAACATCATGGATTACAGAGAACACTAAATACTGTTTCTTGATTGTCACTCACACTGACTCTTCCACTCCTCCATGCCCTCAGCCTTGTCCACCTTGGCCCTGGCAATTTTTAAAAGGCACATTTGAAAGGGAAGTATTGAAATAGCATTTCAAAATTAAAATATTTAGGTTAGAAGAGAAGCCAAGGGAGAGATGGCTGTGTGCTACTTACACAGCCACCTTCTCTCTACGGAGGAACTAGGACTGGGGAAGTCTCCCCAACAGATATCAGAAACCACTCACTTCAGTTGTCTCTGACAATAAAGCTAGAAACTGACAGAGGAAATCGCCTTCAGTTTTCACTTACATCCATCTCTAATACTTTAATATTATTAATAAAACGGTAGCTATTTTAAAATCATAATTATAACCAAAAAGGGACACAGCACCTACCTATTGAGTTTGTGAGGTATACCAGTTGGCTGGTTAGCTCAGTTGGTTAGAGTTTGTGAGATATAAAATGCTTCCAAGAAGTTCTTGCTTATTGACCAAGCTTGTTATTTCTAATTACCACATATACAGTACAGTAAAACCAAGTTCATTAGAATAAAACCCAGTTTTCTTCTCTATGATGTATCTTGTTCTCATTAATAATGCTGTGAAAAATGCTGATTTCTACCTACTGAGGATAGAGGTTTAAACTTTTCCATATTCCCACATTAAAAATGACACTTACTGCCTATTGTTGAAGACACCACCCACACTGGTCACAGGACACAGAAGAAATCAAGTTGGTACTGACCAGGATGCTTCTCTCCAATGGTGAGCTGTCACAGTTCTAAAACGTGTTATAAGGGTTGCTTCAGGGAGGGATTCATCAAAAATCTTACCCACTGTCAACTGCAATAATGACCAACCAGGGTGGCAATTGCCTTTGGGAGCAATAGGGACACAAATGCTATAAGAGTAATTAACCACTTTGATTGGTTTAAGTCCTCTTGTGCAAGAAGAAATATATGCTTGGTACTATAAGTGTGGCCAAGAGTCTGTGGATGTAAAGCTCACAGGCCTTGGGGTGAATGTAGTACTATTATCCTGCAAAATAGAGCACCAAATTGCTCTCCATGTTTGTACCTCTCCACTTACAGATTGGTCAGGCCTCATCACAGAAGCTCCTGTAGTGGACAGTAGGTAACATACAAATTGATCAAAGCTGGGAGAATAAGTGGCAGTGGAGTGCTTCACCATACTTGGCACGTCCATATCACAGTCCCTCCTCGAGGCTCACAGACCAAAATGGGAGAGAAGGAGGCAGAAAGATTCTGAGAGCCAGAGGCAGGAGAGGACTGAAGCAAAGCAGTGTCTTTGTATGGGTATGACGGGACTGCTGCAGTCACTAATCACAGCGGCTCTGACTGCCATGAGCTGACCTGCAATGACCAAGGCAGTCATGGGAAGGAGGAAGACTAACAAGATTCCACCATAACCGAGCTGGACAGCCTCTGTGAGAGGACCAGTTTTCTTTAGGGTGTGGCTCCTGGTAGGCCCACCAACCACACTGCATTGAATGGCCCTACAGTTAGGAATATATGACAGCACTAATCTGAATCAAGAGTTATTTAAAAAAAGGAAGAAGAAAAGGCATGAATCTGAGGGGATAAGCAGGTGGGGTGGATCTGAGGGGAGTTAAGGGGTGAGATGGGGGTGAGCATAATCCAGGTATAGTATATGAAATTATCAAAGAATTAATGGACATATTTTTGAAATATTGTTATAGCTTTTAAAAAGTGAAACCTAACTCCTTAAACTCAATTGTAAAACACAGTACATGTGGCCACTGTCAACCACATTGCTGCTCCTGTGTACGTGCTGCCTTATAAGGATGCTGGGCTTCTAGGGACCACACCACATTCCAGGTTGGAGATGTGTGTGATATTTTCAAAGAAAATAAAGGTTACATGGCAGCATATGCCAAAGCTAAAGAAGAGTTTTAAATAGTATTTCTAAAAAAAAGTGATGCAATAGCTACACACTTTGGGTGCTGTGCAGAAACCAAATGCTAGATTGGTTGCCTAGTTACATCTCTGTAGAAAGGTTAAAATGGTTATCTCTAAATCTGGCAGAAATTTAAAGCCCCAAGATTTTATAATTAAACCCACATTTACTTGTGATCCCTTGAAAGAAGTCCCCATCAATTAATGACCCTTGGGATGTCTAAGAAGATAGTTTAATAAAAGATATTTCTATATATGAAATCTGCTACCTTGCTCACATTTCATTAAAATCATCACATCTGGACTCTTCCCCTCTGTCATTTCTGATTACAGTCTGTACTACAGGATAGTAAAAGCTTACACAGTCCTAAAAGGACTTCTCTCCCATGACACGTGGAAGAAAGCCTTGGCCCTTTAAATTGCTAGACTTTAAAAAACATCTTATTGCCATCAGCTTTGCCAAGGATAGACCAGTTGATAACCTACTGAAAAATGTGATACATTTTAACAATGAACAAGCAGTGTCTCACAGCAGGATGTTCCACTTTTACCCTTCAACAGCTTCCTCAGGCAGCACCACCAAGACTCTGAGGCTATCATTTTCTCCCAGTAATGGAACAGACCAGACAAAGATTGAGAGCTAGGGGTTTAACATGAGTGCATTACAATGGGTAGCAATCTTTCCTGGAATTTGAAGGTAGGAAAAAGCAGCTTCTTTTCCTCTCTGGAAGTTTAATCAGTTTTTCTTAATTAAGACAAGAATATTCACCTTTTGCTAAAGTGAACAAAAGGACAGCATTTAGTAATAATGCCTTTTTCCCAATAGGAAACCCTGTTCCCAGCACAAGAAACTTATTTTCTTTTTTGCTTTTGGTTTTGATTTTTTGAGACAGGGTTTCTCTGTGTAGTCCTGGCTGTCCTGGAACTCATTCTGTAGTCCAGGCTGGCCTTGAACTCAGAGATCTGCCAGCCTCTGCCTCCTGAGTGCTGAGATTAAAGCCACGTACCACCTATGCCCAGCCATAAGAGTCCTTGATCCCTTATTTGTATGTGTTCTCAAATCTCTCTTTTGATAAGAACAAAAGAATCTAGGCTTAAGTAATTGCATAATTTTTTGTTTGTTTGTTTTATAGAACTTGTTAATTCCCCAAAACACCAGCAGACATTGAAATGAAGGTTAAACTGCTGTTCTGGAGTTTTGTTATTCCAATGCTAGGACTCAAACCCAGACCTTCACTGGAGCTCCACAAGTTCTTTACTTCTGAACTACACCCTTAGCCTCAAGGAAGTGATAGTAACATGACACCAGGGTTGCTGTGTATGATTTGCATACCCAAAATCCCAGCGTTTGAGAAGCTACAGAGTGTAATCTTGATTCAAAACACAAATAAATAAATAATAGATAGACAGACAGATAGATTAATTTAGTGGGGGACTCAACAGTCTTAGAAAGAAAAAATCCTAATATGATTGAAAAAGTCAAAGAAATTCGCAAGCCTGGGGCCAGGGAGTTGGCTCAGCAGTTACAGGACTTGCAGCTAAGCCTCAGGACCCGAGTTCAATAGCTACAGACCTGCAGGATGGAAGGAGAGAATCAACTCCTCTTACTGTCAAACAGGCACGGGCATTGTGTGCATAAGCCATGGCACATGGGCACACACCAGACACACACATAAACAGACCATGCATCCACTCACCTACCTCTACGCAAGAAATAAGCAAACAAACAAATAAATAGTAAATTCACAAATCTGTCCAGAACCCCTGTTCAAACATTTAGTTACCTCCATGGTTGATAATGTCAAATCTTTAGAAGTAAAAAGAAGAAAATTCCTTGGCTTTATCAAGGAGCATAATTTGGAGGGTAGAAAGTAAGACACATTTTTTTTTTTTTTTTTTTTTTTTACTTTTTATTTATTTGTTTATTTGCCTTGGTGTTTGCCTGGAACTGGAACTACAGACAGTTGTTAGCTGCCATGTGGGTGCTGGGAGTCGAACCCGGGTCCTCTGGAAGAGCAGGCGGTGCTCTTAACCACTGAGCCATCTCTCCAGCCCCCATTTTTTTTTTTTAAATCAATCAAAAATCAAGAACAACTCAAAACCCTACCAAGTCCTAAAAGTCAAAATTTTACCTGAGGAAGCCACATATTTCTCTTTTCAGTATGATTACATTTCTCATTATTTAATCCTAATGGTTTAAAGAAATCAGAACTCCAATTAAAAGCCACAGAGGAGCAAGGAACACTGCCATGGGACTCTCGGCATTTCTCCTGATGGGCTTTGCTATGGACAGCTAAACAGGTGTTATTAGCAGATGTGGCAACATCCAAGTCATTGTCCTCTCAATCTGGTCCCTTAGAGCACCCAGACTCTTCCAAACACTCTACGCTGTTTATTAGGGACTAATTGCTCAGATTTGTAACACAAAAGGTAGGATGAAATCTAAGTGGACTCCATGGCAGTCTTGGGTGTTATAACCTCTATTCATGCTGACATACTGAGGAAGATTGAGGGAGGTCCCGTGGCTTCCTCAGTAACACAGTTCTTAAAGCTTCCTTCATTGCAGGCTGACAGCAGGAAGTAGCAGCTGCCACTGGGGAACTAACTGAGCAGGAAACCACTTTTGCTTGACCTTGTGATTTCACAGATATTGCTGGTTCTTCTGAATCCTATGAATTGTTGTTACTGTGTTGCATTTGTTGTGTGTCTTCACATCCTGGCAATGGAGTATCTGTGAAGGACTGTTTCCAAGACCCCCATAAAGACCAAAATCTGTAGCTATCAAATCCCTTGCCAAATGGCATAATATTTATATGTAACCTCTTATGAATTCTCTCTTTAAATCACCTCTAGTTACAAGTGTAATGCCTAACACTTTTCGAATGCTATGAAAATATTGCTAAGTTGCATTGTTTGTGGAATGACCAGAAAAAAAGCATGTAGATGCACACTACAGAATTGAGGGGTTTTTGCTTTGTTTTGTTTTTGAAACAGGATCTCACAGATCTCAGGCTGACCTTGAATTCCCTATGGAGTTGAAGATGCTCTTGAACTTCTGATATCCTCTTGCCTCCACCTCTCAAGTGTTTCCACTGAAGAGTGTGCTACTACTATATTTGCTTTATGTGATCAAACCCAGGGCTTCGTGCACATGAGGCAAGCATTCTACCTACTGAGATACATCCCTCCCTCCCAAAAGTAATTTTAAAAGTATTTTTCTATCCACGGTTGGTTGAATCTGCTGATGCAGAACCATGAATACAGAGAGTATTAGATGCAGGTTTTCCAAATAGGATAGATTCTTTGCCGTTTTCGATCCA
Organism: Sigmodon hispidus; assembly: GCA_004025045.1. Taxonomy (NCBI): domain Eukaryota; kingdom Metazoa; phylum Chordata; class Mammalia; order Rodentia; family Cricetidae; genus Sigmodon; species Sigmodon hispidus. The sequence goes on along the minus strand of PVIH01004704.1, from coordinate 57,987 downwards.
AACCCTGGAGGTGGTTTTCATTATTTATACAACTTATGTTCTAAAAATTCATCAATATAACACCAATGTCCACTAGAGCCATTTTCTTAGCCTTTTAAGATGACCCACTATCTTGATATGTTTAGGATTCTCAAAGTTTTAGTTCTAAAAGTCCTATATCTTGGGGAGGGGGGGAGAAGGTGTCCCCTCACTACTGAGAAAATCAGGACATTTTGTTGCTCTATTGGCAGCCTGAAATTTAGACTTTAGACGTGGGGTGCTGGAGTATCTAAAGTTGATTGACAGGAGGCCTGCTACAAAAACATCTGACAAGCTTAAAACCTCATCAAAATCTTCAAGCTCTCCTGTTCCTTTCAAGATGGCCCTTTTAAAAATAACCCAATAATCTATTTTACCCACAAGACAAGAAATGATTTCTTACTTGCAGAGATAACATACCTAACGTGGAGGAAGCTAAGACACACCTGGAAATTGACTGTAATAGCTGTGCTACATAGAGATGCTAGATATTATACCATTCCCCTCCCAATCTCCACATTTCCAAGCATAATAAATTAATAATGCATGATGTAGCAGGCAGACATAGCAGCCTAAGATAAAACCCTCATGTTCTTTGCTGCTATTCAAAGTCCTTGGAACCTATGACTGGTAGACAAGCTGGAGAAATACCAAAAGCAGCAACCTCTCCAGAGGCCACACCCACAGTACCACAGTCTAGCCAAAAAGAGGAAGGCATGAGGCTTCAACCTGTCTACTTGCTTCATTGCCAAATACTCTAAGAAAAGCAGCAGTTTCTAGTGCCTGGACTCACAGAATAGAAACTGTAGAGCTAAGACACTCAGGAACACTAAAACCCCTCAGTCTGGTATAATAACATGTGACATGATGCTAACTCTATGTCCTGAAGCATTGCTACTATTCTGAACAATTCCACTCTTTTCTCTGTGGTAGGCAGAATAATAGTCTCCAAATATGTCCATGTCTCAATTCCCTGGAGCCTGTGAATGTATAACCTGACCTGAATAAAGGGACTCTGAAGATATGATTAAATTAAAGATCTTATGATGAAATAGAGTATCCTTGTTCATCTAGATGTGCCCAGTCTAAAGGCAATGTGCTTACAATACCAAATCACACAGATACAAAAGGTTGCAGGTTTTGAAGATGAAATTGGAAGCTTTAAAGAATCGGAGCCTAGGGCTGGAGAGATGGCTCAGCCATTAAAGTCTAGGCTCAAAACCAAAAATATAAAAGATACAGAGCCTTAGCCTGAGTGAGATCCTTACAGATCCTATCCCACAGCACTGGAACATGTATATGTGTGTTTTTAAGATGCTAAACTTGCAATAACTTGTTACAGTAGTGAAAGAAAACAAATAATCGCCCATCACTGGTGTACCATTTGCCTGATGCTTCAGCAGGATTTTATTTCATCCATAACATTTGACCATTTCTTATCTAGTGTCTAATTTGCTTCTCTGTTTGACTCTAAAAAAGACAGCACTAAATCAAATCTACTCAAAATCCTTACGAGAGTACAAAGCAACACCACCTTTTATATGTCTACTTCATTTAGTTTATTTCTTTATTATGTATACAGTATTCTGCTTGCATGCCTGAAGACCAGAAGAGAATACCAGATCTCATTACAGATGGTTGTGAGCCACCATGTGGTTGCTGGAAATTGAACTCAGTACCTCCAGAAGCAGCCCTTAACCTCTGAGCCATCCCTCCAGCCCTGTTTAGGTTATTTCTTTTGGTTATTAACTCAGAGATGATTTAGGTAAGACACTTCTGAGGTCAATAATTTTGTCTGAAGGAAAATGCTTTCATGGGAGAATAGCAAATGCCAAATAACTTCTTCAAAATTATGTGCACAGGCACAGTCGTTCTCACTGTGCCCCTAGAACATCCCAGAGGCCACAGTGACTAAAGGATGCCATGGCCCTTTATGAACTACAGGTTCATACACTACATTGAGCACAATAAAGAACTGTCCCACTGAACACATGAACAGTTTCCACTGGGGAACTCTGCTTGGATTGATTTGAAAGTTTTCAGCTTACTTTTTTTTTTTTTTCCCCCCACCCCGCCTCAGCTTACTTTTTAACATGAAATGCACACAACAAGCAAAGAACATCAAGAGAGATAAAACATCTTTAGCTATTAGTAATATTTGAAGAAATATTGGGATGACCCAGTCCTCACCGGAAATCTATGAGCTTGATTACAGGGCAGCAGAAGTTCTGCATGGTCTTACACACACACACACACACACACACACACACACACGCACGCACGCACGCACGCACGCACGCACGCACGCACGCACGCACGCACGCAAAGCTATCTTCAAATCAGCTCTCAACTAGAAATCCTCAACCCTGGCTGCACTGTAAAATCATCTGCAAAGCTTTGAGAAACCACAGATATCCAGGCCTTTCCCCTAAGGCTTCTGATTAAACTGATCTGGGTGGCTTCTGTTAGCCATGTGTCTCCATGATTCTCTGGAGATTCTGATGACAACCCCAACTCAGAACAATGCTGCTCTGTCCAGCAGGAAGCTGCCCACAGGCATACCCACGGGGATGAAGCCTCTCTTAGGATCTGAGTCTCTCTTCTCGAATTTGGAGCCTGGTGACTGACCACGCCCCAATCCTCCACGCTTTCTCCTCTGTACCTCGCACCTTCCATCATCAGCTCCACCAGCTCTTCCGAGATCCATGTCTTCCCACTAGCCTTCCTTCCGTTTCCCCTGATGCCTAGAGGATCATCTTTTCCAAGAACAATTCTCATTGCTTATTCTTTTCTGCCTGCCCACCCAGAAGATTGCAGAGCCCCTCCACACTTAGTTGGCCTGCTACTCAAGCCCCGCCTCTTCAGTCAGCTACATGCTGGCCACTGTAAATCTCTGAAGGTTTTCAGAACACACCACGTCTTTTGGCGTCTGTATTCTGACATGCGATCTGGATGGAGTTTTCTCTCCCTTCAGACTGAGGTCATCTCACCACATGGTGTCTTGTCAAAGCTTTCCTTCACAGGACCACAGGCCAGCTCCCTCCTTCACTTGCTGGCGACTCTTCCCTAACACCTCATCCACATGGCCTCTTGTATCACATGCAACTGGCAATACTGTGGCCTATGTGGTTGTCATCTTTGTGCTCCTGCATCTGGCATTCATTCTTTTGTTCATTCATTTAACACTTTTATGAACTATATAGCAGATGCCAGACATGCTGGCTACATTGGTGGAGGCAAAATTGCTCAGTTAGAAACCACCTGCTCTCATAGAGATTTTTCTTGAAAAAGAGGCAGGTTACTAGAGGACCATCATGATAAAACAAAAAGATTGATCAGAAATTGGGAGAAGTTTTGGCTTTTGTGTGGCCTTCATAATTCCACTATACTTAAAAGTTAAGAAATACCCCTTCACCGGGTTATATTTGACAGTTGCAGTTGTAGATGAGCGTCATCTTTTTATTCTATCAGAATGTCTCTGATGAATAAATTCATTAGATGATCTCAAAAGTTCGAGTTGAGGATATCTCGTTATTGTGAGTTAAAAAACAAACAAACAACAAAATTGACTATCTTATCCAAAGGAAGGTCTAGGGCTTGGTAAATGATAAATATACCTTTGTGGCATAAAGAAACAAATAAGTGGGGAGTTCTAGAAAGCAATTAAGCCAGGTGCCATTTTAATCAGCATTTTGTTAAAGCCACTAAACACACATATAAATAAATGGCTAAAAGTCCAACCGCCAAATGCAAGCAGCCACATAGTTCAACCCAATGGAGAAAGGACAGAAAGAGAATGAAAGTTTAAAGGAACAATGCCCGCTGCGGATCTGTGACTGCTGATACTGGAGGAGGACATGGGAATTTTTATTGTAACAGTTATCTCTGCTTTGATAAAAATGGAAAGAAAATTCTGAGTCTCTGTTGGAATGGAAATTTCACTTCTGGATTGGAATAGACAAACTATAATATTACCTGTCTCGGGCTAATGGGGCCTTTCAAGTCTGAAACCAGTTTTGAATGGCTTTAACTCATCTTCAAAATTAACTAAGGGTCTTTCAGAAGAAGTCCACCAACTCTCAGCTAACCTTTTACTGTTCTGATTACTGCTAAGAAAAAAGCTTTTGCGAGGTCTCTAACCAATCCATTAAATCAAGGTTTACCTTCCCAAACCTACCACCCCGAGGCTCTGTCTTGCACAGGTTATGATAATGTTTGAAATCTCTTAATTACTTTTGGTAGCACAGGGATCCCGTTATTAAGGCAACAACTTCAAATATTCTCAAGCTCAGACATTGTCTTAGAAGAAAAGGAAAAATCTGGGTAAAACTCAATTTTAACTGTCACTAAGAGAACCATGCTTTCTTTAAATATCAGAGCCACACATTGTTAAAAACTGTAAGTGGTTATTGTCGATAAAAACATCAATACTTAAAGGTCCTGGTCTATAAGATTACTAATGTTTTCATGGCCCTCCTGAAGTTCTAGTTAGGTTCATGATGAGCCCCGAAGAAAATATTTCAGAGTTCTTACCTTGTCAATTTTCAAAGCCGGAGGCTCACTCGCAGATCTTACTGTAGAAAGCAGAAGAAAACATGCTTTAAGAAAATGGGAAATAGTAAAATTTGTAACAGCTAAATGAGCAAATGAACATTTTTGTGGTCAGGGTAAGGGCACTGCGGCTAGTGTTAAGTGCAGCCGTTCTAGGTTTCCATGTCAGAACCTACAGTTTATCAGCTTTCTTTTTAAGAAATGTATGCAGCAAGTGAAATGGGAATCTTTTGCTTTGTGAAATTTACTATCCTCCCAAACACACAGACACACAGACACAGACACACAGACACACAGACACACACACACAGACACACACACACACACACACACACACACACACACACATGAAGGAATGCACATGTTACCTTTACCACCACCAAAACCCACCATAAGAACACAGCAGCCAGGGATAAATCCCAGTAAAACAGAGTTGTTAGTGGCAGAATCTGTGTACTCTGGGATAAGTAGTTCTAAACTCTACTCCTGGTCTAGACTATTGGTTCCCAAGACTAAAGCAAAAGCTACTTTCTTTTGCCCTGGGTGTTAGGGAAGTTGAGTGCTCAGCCTATGGATGTATGGCCCTTTAAGAGGGAGGATGGACAGAAGCTGGTGGTTGTAATGGTCTCTTTCGCATGTAGTCTTTCATAGGTTGTTTTGGGGTCCAAAGGCACATTGCACTCTTTGCTAATGCCCCTGGAAATTCCAACTGAGTCAGCCTAATTATGCCTGGTGTCTGTGCTTCCTACCAGAAGGAGCACCCACCTGGAAGCCTCAGGGAGCACCTTTCTAGTTCTACTTCATTTCTGACTCAGAACAAAAAAGCATCTTATATCAAGAGGAACATATCGGAGTGTGGGAGTCAAACTTCTATCAGGTCTTAGGACTAAATGGACATTGGTGTCTCCAGAGATCTCACACTATGTGAAACTGTCTCAGCCCAATCAGCTGTGTTCTTCTCAGAGTGCTAGAAGAGGTCACAGGTTTTTAAACGAGCCAAAGTTATTAAAAAAGAAAATCATTATCTTGTGATTAATGACAGCAAAGGAAAAGAAAACAAGCCAAGGGCAAAAAAACAACCTATTTTCAGAGACTGAACCCTGGGGATAATAATGACTAAGTGGGACTTAGAAAATAAGCCTGTGCGAGGGTGCTCTGAGGTGCAGGCTCATATATTACTGCTGATGGCGTAAATTGGCACAAGCTTCTGGGAAGCAGCTTGGTACTGTTTATCAAGAGACTCAGACATGTCCTCAATCATCATTCTAGTGAGTCCACTCCTTGATTCTAACAATAGCTGCAGACAAAAAATTATCACCAAAGTGTTAGAAATAACCCAATTATCAATAATGCAACTTCCTAGGTAACAGGAACTCTGTATGGCGAACCAACAATGAAGACTTTTTTTTTTGTCTGGGGAGTGCAGTTACTGCACATAGACAAGCTCTGTCTATCAGTGCACTTCATCTCCAGCCCAGATGCAAAAAATGTAAATGAAGAGAAAAATGCATCTGGTATAGTTAAGAGACACAAATGCAGAATGTTAGCTACAGTGTGATGCCAGCTAGTTTTCTAACACGTAACTGTGTGCGTCCTACAGTCCCACTTGAAATTTTGCTCTTTTGGGTTTTAGTTACTTGCTGTCTGAAAATATTAATACATAGAAAATGGAAAATTCTGGGAATTAATAATTCATAAAATTTTTAAATTATGCCACTCTAATTCTCTCAATCCTGCCCAGAACACTAATCATCCTTTTGCTCAAAGTATCCACACTGTATATGCTGCCTGCCTCTTCATCATTTATTAGCCCTTTATTAGACATTGTATAGAGAGGTACTACAGTCAAGCATTCTTGAAATAGTGGCCTAATGCTGTTACAATGTCTTTATTGTTTAATATACTTTGCTTTATTCTGCAGGCATTTTATTATTTGACATCACCTCAAGAAGGTGAGTACACAAGACTAAGATATTTTGAGAAAGAACTACATGCCCATACATGTTAAGAGGGGCTCATTTTCTCAGCTCCTTCCAGTAAGAGGTGCGCAGCCATGGAACAGAGTTCAATGGGAGAACTTTAAAAGTGGTATTGTAGTTATGGGTCTATGCTTTCTCCTTCTCCCCTCCTTCTGGGTCCTTGTGGCAGTGATATATTATATATTTAATAAAATTAGTCTGGAATAACAGAGGACAGAATCACCCATAACCAAGCCGTGAAGGTCAGGGAATGGTGACCTATGCCTTTAATCCCGTCACTGGGTGTGTGTGTGTGGGGGGGGAACAAAGATCCAGATCCATGTGATCTCTGAGTTCAAGGACTAGCAGCAGAACAATGGTGATGCACACCATTAGTTCCAGCACTTGGGAGGCAAAGACTGGAGGATCTCTCTGAGTTTGAAGCTAAACTGATCTACAAAGCAAGTTCCAGGACAGGTTTCTATTACACAGAAAACCTCATCATGAAAAAAAAAACAACAAACAAACAATAGTCTAGAATATCAGAGGGCAGAGCCATCTCTCCAGGCTTTTTTTTAATTAAATATGTAATGTATCACCACTTGTAACAAACCATCTAAGACCACAAGAACAAGAGAATCACGGAGCAGCCTGGAGAAGAGCCAGGCCACCTGTATGGTCTTGAGCATACCCCAGACAGTCCTACAACATTCACTTCTGGGTTGTTGTGTCAAAAAGAAATAAATACTTTCTAACTCTCTTCAGCCAGTACAAAATCAGGTCTCTGCTACAGGCAGTCAGCTCAACTAAAAACAAGTTTAATAAATGGGGCTGTTCTTACTTTTGTTATTCATTATTTATAATGTTATTATTTCCAAATTTTTAATGCTCTCTATGAATTACTTTGATGAACAGTAAAATGCTAAGTTACGGTTTATTGTTATGTCTTAAAAGTATTTATTTTTGCATGTCTTTCCAGCATGTATGCACATGTGAATATGAACACTCACACCACAGTACATGTTGGAAAGTCAGAGGCGGACTTGCAGGAGGGAATTCTCCCAGCTAGGGGTCCAACTCGGGGCACTGGCAGCAGGTGCTTCCCCCCCCCCAAGCCACCTTAGTGGCTCACGTTAAATTTTATTTACTAATGTTAAGATGATCAAATCTAAAACACGGTTTGGGTAATAATTATTTCCACTTATGAGAATAAAAATAAACACATAGTATAGAACCAATACTGCTGTGAAGAGCACAGGTTATGCACATTTCACTTAATTTCAAGCCTTTGGAATAAGGAAATTTTAATCTAACTTTAAATAAAAATCTGCTTTCAAAAAGCATGCTCTAAAGAATAAAATTTCAGCTGATACATAATGATCATACATGTGATAGAGAGGATGCCCAGCCTTATGAAGGTGAACTTGGAAAGTTCTGTGTGTGCCCTTATGTCTTTGACTCATGGCTCTGCTTGTTCTTCAATAAAATCAAAACAAGCGACTTCTACAAAACTCCACTAACTGAGCCCCAGGACCTCTTGGGTTTCCATCAAGCAAATGTATGCTTTGATTTTGCTTAAGAGCAATGACTGATTTAGTAGAACTCTTTAAGTTTGGTGGTCTCCTTGAAGACTCATGGGCCTACACTATAAGATAAGGTTGCCCAATATAAAGGATTCCAGTCTAGTCCATAAATGAAGAAAAGATAGCAAGTCCATGCATGAATCAGATCAGAAACATAAAACCAGCCTCTAACTGGGTAGTGCACGTATGATCATTATAATCTACAATAATGATATGCCAGAGGCATTTGGTGCCTTTTAGGAGATCATTAGAGCCCTGTGCACATACTCAAAGCATTTCACCAGGCTGACCTTAGAGACTTACCTGTAATTATATATTAGCTAAAGAAACCATTTGTCCTTTTCTTCCCTGGAGAGTGCCAATTGGCCCTTTTCTCCCCTGTGAACCACAATCCCCAACACTAATATAGCTAGTTTATCTTAAGGAAGAACAAGGGGAGAGGAGTCTCTGTACTTCCCTCCAGGATGACTGCACCAGTCAGTGTGTTGCAGGGAAACCCCTAGACTCTCTCCCACAGCAGGCAGGCTGAAGCTGATAGTCAAACCCCAGAGTTCAGTTTTTCTCCCTGTCTTCCTTCTGCAGAAACATAAGCAAGGCAGCTCAACAGGCCTAATTACCATGGTAACCGCATGCACTGAGATTATAAGTGTGTTTGTTAAAAATGACTCATAAGTTGTTTCCCCCAGAAGCCCCAGACACACAAGTTTATAAAATCCATTTAAAGTTTTCTTGCAATTTTTTGGGCTCTTATTAGCATATCTGTTGCCATGAGGAGAGATTCATAAAGTCAAAAAGGCCTTTTCAAAGATAAAATAAGAAAAAAAGAAAGAAAACATGAGTAGAAAGAAAAGAACCAATCAATTCCCTCAATGTTTCAAGATTGATCTATTTACCTTAGGTTTACAATGAAATTAATTTTAATTTATCTGTGGAAGATAAACTTTTCCTAATTTAAATAATTTAAGTATTCCATTAAGTAGTTTAGAGACTAGTGAAATAAGCAGGTGAAATAAAATATTTAATAAGAAACACCAAACAAATAACCTAAATCTGGGAGCATGAACTGTTACAGAATAATTTAAAAACTTAATATCAGGGTGTTTTAAAATGGATGTCCCAAAAAAAATAAAAAAATAAAATAAAATGGATGTCCCAAGTAAAATAATTAATTTTTAAAATTGGAAACATGAAAGAATCCAGACATTGGAAGAAATGAAAATTACTTCTATTTATTTAATAAACATCATTTAAGGCCATGTATGAGCTATGCATCATTGTAGCTGGACCATGATAACAGGTCTTAAGGAGATTCATTCCAGACAGAGGCCTATGACCTGGCCTGGCTGTTCCCTTCTTTTTGAACACTCACAAGGCATCATTGAGGGTAAAACTCTCCTCACCTGCTGCACACCACAGGTCCAACTTTGGTACCACTATTGACTCCTTCAAAGAAATATATGCTGGTCATTTTAGTATATGGGTTTCCTCTGTGTAAAATGGAAATAAACCTTATTTCAAAAAGAAATTAAAATCCAAATTACTAATTATCTTCCCACCTCATTTTATATACACCAATGCCACAAAATGGGCATTTAAAATCACCATCTTCAGAATTATATACATGCTTTATGTAGTAATGCCAATAGTACCACCCCCACAGTTGAAAGCAGAAAACCAGTCAGAATGGGAAAGACCTACTACAATAACAGCCACTGTTTACCCAGCAATGCTGGCTTATCTCTCGCACTCGAGAGTCATTATTGGTCAACTGCAGGGAGCTCACGCCTGTTGTGTCCATTTTCTTTTCTTTTAAAGATTTATTTATTATATTTACAATGTTCTGCATACACATCAGAAAGGGTGCCAGACCTCATTCTAGATAGTTGTGAGTCACCATGTGGCTGCTGGGAATTGAACTCAGGACCTCTGGAAGAGCAGCCAGTACTCTTAACCTCTGAGCCATCTCTCCAGCCCCAGCTGACACTTTCAAACCAAACCCATTCTGTTTTTCCACCACTGCCAGTGGCCAGGGAACATGTTTATATGTTGTTCTGACAGTATCTTTCAACAGATGACGGGTTCCACACTGCTTACCAGACTGATGCTGGGTGCCTGACCACACCCAACAAAAGCAGGTGTGGGCAATGTAACTCTGTTATGAATTAGGAGAAAAACTGGAAGAGATTATGGATAAGCCCATGGACTCCTAGATAAATAGTTCAAGTCTGAGTTTGACACTTGGCTAAGTTGGCATTGACTGGTCTCTGTGGCAGGGAAACGGGCTTTCTCAATTGATGCCAAACTCCAGTGATGAACATGAACTGGATGAGAATGAGTCCTTCCACTGGACTTGGCCAGAAGACTCTGGCTAAACTAAGATACTCTTCTTCAGGTTTGTAGCAATATAAGTTGTAAAAATATCTCTACTTCTAGAATAATCACTATAGATTAGGCATATAACAAACACTTCACACCTGTCAGATAAGGAAACTGAGGCATAGAAAGTCTAAGAACTTGACCCATGTAATTCTGACTCCAAATTAATTTCTATTAACTACTTAACTCCTAAAAACTTGCATTCTTATTTTTATACACTGCTGTATCTTTGGATTATTTTAAGACAGAATAAAAGATAGATTAGACCAATATATTTTGGCCTAGAACTTCTCATCTTTCCTTACATTTGTAAAATGAACAAAATGTTAAAGCTGTTTAATATCAACATTGTTTTTGCTTAAAGGAGAAAAAAGTAATGAAACTGCTAGTGAAGTGGTTTAATAACTCATGGTTATCAGTGTTTGATAAAAACATTCATGAAGTCTTCAAAATAAAAAAGACAAGAGATCAGTTCACTCCATAGAAATCCTCAAAAATGACAGTGAGAGTTTTGTTCCTATGTAATTCTTTCTTATATGGCTCAACACAGATCAGATAAATGCCCTTCTTAAATAGGCTCTGTTGGCATACTTTCCTGTTTTAAAAATGCAAATATAAGAGTAGGAGGTTCTCCATCACGCATGGCAGTAAGAGCCTTCCCACCACCACCTGTCTGTTAGGATGAGAATACACAGAAATGGCTCAGCAACACCCGTCACAACACTGAAATCTCTCCTCTTCCCTACAAACTAGTACTGTTGGAAGCACACACTTGCCTGCAGAGTTAGAGTAGAAACCTATTGTCTAAGTGACTTGTAGTCAGAAATGCCAGCATTCACTCAGGCCTCACTTATGGGTGTTGTAATCAACAAAATATACCCCTCAGGAGGAAACAGGCCTCTCACTGAAGTTGGACAGACCAGTCTTTTAGCCTCTGAGCCCATTACTCAGCTCAGGCTGACTTTAATTTAGATCAAATTGATTTGCATGATCAGTCACAGAGGACCAGTTTAATATACATATGCAGAAATGCAGGCCTGATTGTCTAAAGTGAGTACTTTTCCTATTGCCTTTATGAAATTTGCCGTATTTCTTTCAGAACTATTCTCTTTAGGTTATTCTTTACCTGTCACACCTCAGTGTTCTATTTTTCCTCCATTTGTAGTTTTTTCTCCACTCTATCTAGATCACTATCACCAGCAAAAACACACACCAAAATGTGTGTGTGCATAAATGGTGAGTGCCTGTGTGTGTGTGTGTTGCTCTCAAAGTGAAATGCAGAAAAACAATGTGGTTTAGGGGTACCACATTGGTCTTGGTACCCTCACTTGCAAAATGAGACTAATAATAGCAAAATATATTGACAGCCTACCAGGGGCCACTAAGTCCTTTGTTTTTGTTAATAGTACTGAATCTTTCTCCTGGGTTCTGGTTACCATGTTTTTCACAGAGGTTGGGCTACTTTAAGGTTTCTGGAAGGAAATTCCCAAATTAGACAACCACATTGGTCCCTTCTGCTTGCTCGGTCATGTGTGAGTCAGGAGGGGAATCCTGCTGGAGATGGCCTCCGCCTTCGCCTTCGCCTCCTCCTCCTCTTCCTCCTTTTTCCTTCCTTCCCTTTTCTTTCTTTTGCAGTGCTATGGAGCACATCTGAGGTCTTGGACATACAGGCAAGTACTCTCTGACTGACATATACCCCTAGCCCTTTTCTGTTAAGATGGGATTTGTCCCTATAGCTTCTGTTGGCCTTGAATTCACTATACAGCCCAAGCTAGCCTCATATTTAAGAAATTCCTACCCATATCTCCCCAAGGTACAAGTGACTACACAGGCTGCTTTTCATCTTTAAAAAGGGATGCATGAGTGACAGGTATCCTATAATCGCAGTAGTTAGTAGCCCAGGACAAAAGGATTGTCAAAAGTTTGTGGCCAGCTTGAACTACATGATGAGCTCTATGACTCTGGTATACTGAGAAACAGACCCAAATGAACACATGAGCATCATGAGAACTTCATCCCTCAGCTGTGCCTATGGGCACTGATCTGTCACTAATGTGGACATTAGCAGCCATCTCCACATTGTGAAGGGAGCTGGCCCGAGAACACATCAGCATGCTGAGGCTATCAGAGTCAGGAGAAGAAAAGAGTTCAGCTCACTGAGGACGATGCCCAGCTGCTAAAAGGATCTTGAGATAAATTCCTATTGTTTCCATTTAGGCAGCAGCTTTTTTCCCTTACCAGCAACTCAAAATATTCTGGTAGGGGAAAAAATGTTTATTTCACTTGGTTAATTTAAAAGTGAATTGAAGATAGTAGCATATCAAGTCAGGGCACAAACTGAATGCTCAAATGCCGGTTCTCAACTGGCTTGTGAGGATGGTGCCTTCATCCCCATCCTTTCCAACCAGGATGATGTGCTTTTCCTTCATGCAGCTTGAATAACTCTTCTGTAAGGGTTTTTGCTGCTTCCTCCAAACACAATTAAGGGCCCAAATCATTGCTTTCTCTTCTTTATTCAACTAAGAAATGAATATTGTGTATCTAAGGTTATTTTAAACAATAAGAATAGTGTCTACTTCAGACAACAAGCCCTGTTGAGTTGATTGCAGTGTAGGAAAAGTCTATAATTAAATGGAGAAGTCTTCTTGAAAGTGCAAATCAATTTGATCTAAATAAAATCTAACCCAGTCCAAATATTCAACAGTGCGGCCAAGCATTCTGCTTTGGAGCCTGTGTAGGTTGATTGACAGCTGCTCCCAGTAGAAGAAAGTCTGTAGGTCATCCTGCTTCTGTGGGAGGAAGAGCATATCACCCCTGAGATCTCACCTCATCCTTACATCAGAAAAGTACTTGTATTTTCTACTTGGAAGCACTCTGGTACAGCCTAGAGCGACACGTGCCTAACTCCTTAGCAACTTAAATCTTAACCCCAATGTCATCTCTTCAGAAGACTTCTGGGATTATCAAAAACCAAACCAAAACAAAAACCCTAAATCACCATCATCATATGTATAACCTATACAATACTACCTCTTTCAGCTTACACAGGCAGCTGACACTTTCCTGTACTGTGATTTGTCTGTGCCCATGGTTTTCAATCCCGGGTGACCCTGATTTCATAGTCTGGGGTGAAGCTGGGACATAGCTTCCATATAAACACTCAAAAAGTTCCCCCTTATGATTTCTAATGTGTAGCCAGATCTACGAGCCTCTGGTTTATGTGTTTATTGAGTCTCTCAAAACTAGAATTTAAGTTCTAAGAAAAGAAAGAACCAGCCTGTTTTGTTCCCTGGCATCTCAAAGGGCAGGTGGTACAGGGCAGACACTCATTTGAGACTTGTGGACAGACAGACTAACTGAATTGTAATTATTTCTGTATCTACCTGCTTTCCCCCACTGGTCTGTGGAACCCAAAGAACAAGCTCTAAGTCTCATTCACTCTACATAAAAAATATGAGTCACTTAAGAAAGTTGATTAAATAGCTAGATGGTAAACAAATTGCATTGTGTGTTATGAGGGAGACAGAGACAAAACCCGAGAGAGATAACTGCTATTCCCAAAGTGCTTGCTGCCTGGTTAAAGGGGGCCATGCATGTGCAAGATTAATACACACACCAGAAGGAGCTAAATGCTGTGATCAAGGAAGAAAAAGAATTGTTTATTTAGGAAGAAAAAGAAAATAAAGAAGGCTTCATGGAAGACGTAAGCACTGAACTGAGCCTAATTAGAATCCAGCTTCCTGCAGAAGCAGGGCTGTGAGGTAAAATACAGAAGGAGAAGTATTAAAGCCAATCTAAGGGAAGAACAAACCACCCCTGGAGAGGCCAAGAGGCCCTGAACCAAGACTGTTATCACCATAGAAACGAATAGACTGTATCAGGGTTTACTTTCAATCTCTATTGCAAGAGCTATTCAATTTACTGGTTTTGGAGTTGCTTGGTGAGAAAATGGTGAGAGCAAGTTTTTCCAAGTTCTGGTCACTGGTAGCCATGCAGTAGGGGAGGAGTGGATCAGAGACATGAAAAGGTGGATGCAAGAGCTGTCTGGGATGTGAGAGTTAAGCTGATGCTGTAGTGAGTTTGCTGTGTGATCTTAGAACCCGGGGAGATCCGGGCTGAGAACTAAGTTGGGGCTGACCCACACAGCAATAATTAGAAGCAAGGAAAGAATGTGAGTTGGGGAGAGGAAAAGAGAATGGGCAGACCAGCCAGACATTCTCTGTAAGAGTGAGTGGAGCTGGAAAACTTCAAGCGTTACAGTGAGAACAGGAGAGGCAGAAAGGTTATAAAAGTCAAGCAGAGCAGGGCTGGAGAGATGGCTCAGAGGTTAAGATCACTGACTATTCTTCCAGAGGTCCTGAGTTCAATTCCCAGCAACCATATGTTGGCTCACAACCATCTGTGATGACATCTGGTTTCCTCTTCTGTATACTGTATATATAATAAATAAATAAATCTTAAAAAAAAAGTCAAGCAGAGCTAAGCATGATGCTACCTATAATCCCAGTACTCAAGGAGTTCATCAAGAAAGCAGATACCTGAGATCAAGGCCAGCCTGGGCTACACTGTGAGACCCTATCTCAAAGGAATAAAGTCAAGGTCAGTAGATTTTATTTATTAAGTTATATGTGTAAGAAAAAACTAAACAAAGGTAACAGGAAAGGAGCCAAGCAAGGAATGAAATCCAGCACTGATGAGGCTGTTCAGCAAGATAAGGCATTTGGCACCAAGCCTGACAACTTGAATTCAGTCTTTGAAATACACATGGTAGAAAGAGAACTGACGATCTCCACATGTGCACTGTGGCCTGTGTGTATGCACACGAGTAAATTTAATAAAAAAAATGATTATTAAAAGAGAAGAAACCCAACATGGAGGAAGAAAAATTATCATCAGAACATCATAAATTAAGCAGTAAGAGGGATGATATACCCTCACTTTGAAGGAAAGACTAAGAAAAGAAGAACACAGAATGAGTGTGACTCTGGTCCACACACTTGTACTCCTATCCTCATTCATGTGTAAGAATCATGGACCTTTGTAGAGGTGGTCAGATCATGCATGGGATTGACGGCCTTGGAGAAGAGGGCCTTCCGGAATATAAAAAATAGGGCAAGATAGCTTCTCTGAAAAGCAGGTTCTCCCCAAATCTACTGAAACCATGATCTCCAATCTCCAGGCTCAGGAAGTGTGAGAAATGATTTTTGAAGTTTGTAAATGACCTGGTCTGTGGTAATTTGTTACTGCATTCTGAACGGCCTAAGACAAATGAAAAGAAAGAGAAATTTTGAAGTGATAAGAATTGAGGAAGCTTGTAATGGGCTAGAAATAGAGAGGGTTGGGCCAACTGTAAGGCAAAGTGAAGAGCAGTTGGTGTTCAGATTTCTCTGTGAAGGCATGGGAGAGAATGAAAGTGAGATAGGAAGGGAGGGAGGGAGGGAGGGAGGGAGGGAGCCTTTCAAGAAGCAATCCCCTGCTGACAGGGTGGTGAACTGCAGGGTGAAGCCTCAGTCTCCCTGGTTTCAGGGCCCTCTCTCCTGCCTCAGAGACTAGGGACACTGAGCCCATCAGGAGGGAATGCCTGGCTCCAGCTAGGCCAAGGAGGGTGGAGGAAGCAGTCAGCCGCTGCTGCCTTCAGTCTTCCCACTAATCCTTTAAGACTCCTGCCTCATGTCAGGCCTCTGGTAGTAAAACTACTTCAAAGAAATGTGCAATCACTCCAAGATAACTGAACATCCTCTGCTGTTGACTGTAGTGTGCTTGTCTGTGTACGTGTGTGTGTGTGTGTGTGTGTGTGTGTGTGTGTGTGTGTGTGTGTGCTGGAAGGGGCCATGGTCTTGGCTTAAGCCAAGACTTTCACAACACACCTTCAAGTAACTCCAGTTCCAGGAGATCTGACACCTTCTGGCCTCTGTGGGCACCTGACTCATATTGACACACATATGCACACACACATATAATTTAAAAATAAAAGCGGGGCTGGAGAGGTGGCTCAGAGGTTAAGAGCACTGACTGTTCTTCCAGAGGTCCTGAGTTCAATTCCCAGTAACTACATGGTGGCTCACAACCATCTATAATGAGATCTGGTGCCCTCTTCTGTATACTGTATACATAATAAATAATCTTAAATAAATAAATAAATAAATAAATAAACAAATAAATAAAAGCAAATCCTTTTTTCTTCCCAAAAAGAGATTCAAATTTAAAGATGGAAAGTATCTGAATGAACATTTCTTCAAAGAAGATATAACCGTAGACAAAAAGCAAATGAAAAGTGAAAATCATCGATCACATGAAATCTGCTTTTGCAAGATTGTAGCACGAATCCTACCTGGTCTTAATGAAAACCTAGAGCCAGATATTGGGGTAAAGGCTGAAAGATCAGAGAGACAAAGGAACCAGTCACTAGAGAGACTTCTTAACTCCACTTACTGCTCAGGCCAAAAGGCTGACCTCCTGCTTTATATTCTTCTCTCTGCCCAGCCATATCACTTCCTGTCTCAACCTCCCTAGTGCTGGGATTAAAGGTGTGTGTACCTCCCAAATACTGGGATTAAAGTGTGAGCCACCACTGCCTGGCCTCTATGGGTAACTAGTGGCTGGCTTTGCCCTCTGATCTTCAGGCAAGCTTTATTTGTTAGAACATACATAAAATATCATCACATGAGATGGTGTTGGGGTTATTTGAAGTGATACGGTCATAGCTAGAAAAATGCAAACCCAATCATAAAGAGATTCCTCTTCTCACCTTAGGGTGGTGATTATCAAAACAAATAAACAAAAAAAATCACACAGGTATTGGTAAAAATATAGGTGACTGAAACCATTGTGTCCTTCTGGTGGAATGGCAATTTGCACAGTTGCTATAGAAAATAATATGATGGTACCACAAAAACTGAACCCAGAAGCTAGGCACTCTACACACTTATATTCATAACTGCATTGTTTGTAATAGTCAAAAACTGGTCCAAGTATTCATCAAGGGGAAATACAACATGTGGTTGGGGTGTGTGTGTGTGTGTGTGTGTGTGTGTGTGTGTGTGTGATGGAAAGTTATTCAACTTTAAAAGGTAGGAAATTTTTGGCATGTGCTACAACATGGACAAACCTTGGGGACAGTATAAAAGATGAATTAAGTTCATCACAAAGCATGGCATAATTCTCTATTAGATTCCCAGTCAAATCCATAGAGACAAAGTGAGATGGTGTTTGACAGAGCCTGAGTTACAAGGAAAAAGATTTACTGCTTAATATTTACTGGCTTTCTGGTTTACAAGATTAAAAAGAGCCAGTGTTAGTGGTACATCCCAGCACTCAGAAAGTAGAAGCAGGTGGGTCTCTGTGAGTTCAAGGCCAGCCTGGTCTATGGAGCAAGTTCCAGGACAGCCAGAGATACAACAGGGAAACCTTGTCTTAAAAAATCAAAAATAAATAAATATTTAAAAGAATTCAGGGTGTGGATGGTGGCAAAATAGCACAATAAAGTGACTGTACTTAATGCTACAGAACTGCATGTTTAAACTTGAAGAAAATGGGACATTTTGTGTTACGGATATTCTTTTACAACAAAGAAATTTCTGTTCTCAGTGGCAGAGACCAAGACTAAGATAACTTTTCCTTATGGCACTACAGAAGAACACAATGAGACTTCGGCATCTTTTTGTACGCGACACTCACTTATCCACACACATAAAACCCTGACTATGTGCTATAACCCTGACTATGTGCTGTTATCTATTCTTCACAAAGAATTAACTGAGTTCATGAACAATTGTACTGAGTTCGTCATAAAAAGCAGTGTCCGGACCCAGGCAGACAGCCCTGCCTTCTTGGTGCTCTATAGCAGTCCTTTTTCTGCTTCACACTGATCTTCTGCAAACAGGCTTTCTGGTTTTAGACTTCAAAGTCAGCTCTGCCTTCTAAAGCAGACTAAAAAAGTTATTCAGCTAAACACATCACTATATACCCATCACACAAGGCTCAGGGCTAGCCATAAAATAACAAGTCATGTTTCCATTCAGTCATTGACCATGTGTCAGAAAGAGGAAAAATTTAAAAAGCACATATAATAAAAATTTCAGTGTTTGTCCACGCCTTCTAAAGCTACTAAGCACCCAAAGCAAAAGAATACCTGTTAGTATTGCATACAGTCAGAAGAGTGGGAAGAATCTCATTGTGCATCAGGGAAGCATGCCCATCTGTTTCTTGCTTAAGAATGAGCCCTGCCTTGATCCATGAGGGACTGATCTGCTGTCCCTCACTACATTTTGCCTCAAGCTGGAATTTTACAATTAAGAAAAGTGCTTTGTGTGGAACAGAAAACAGGCACCTCTTAGTTGTTTTCACAAAGGTTGCAGGGGGCCCCTTGACTCTACTCTGCCTACTGGCCAAGGTTTCATCATCTCAGTCTCCTCCTTCGAGACACGCAGGGTGGGGGTGGGGCGGGAAGAGCGAAGGGTGTGTAACACATTTTCTAGACATCCACAAACAAAGCAGGGTGTTGGCATCATCTGGGGAACACGGGCTGTGGATGATCAGGATAGAAGGAAAGTCCTGTCTTTCATATAACCCAGAGGCCCAGCTTCCCATTTCATTTAGAGACACATAGCCCAGTCACCAGGCTGGTCTAGCCTCAGCCCCATCCAGAAGATAGGTTCTGTATATTTTACTTTAGGATTCAATGGTGGACTGTGGAACCCTGACTTGCTTTGATTAAATTCAAGGAATCTTTCCCAAGAGCCCCATGGTTCCAGCAACTCCTACACATACTCAGGAAAATAGACAGTTATTTCTTCCGTGTCCATGAGAGCTTCCTGTCTCAGAAAATGCACTGCTACTCCACAAAGTCTGAGAAACTAAATTAATTTCATGAAGATAACAAAACAAAGCAGAATCTCAACCATATGGCTCCTTCGTCTGGTAATAGTGTCATCACAAAAGTAGATACTTTCTCAACTGGTCTATTTGATTGTTAAAAAAAATTGTATTTTAATAATTTATGAGTATCCAAACGTGCCTTTTTATTGTTTTCATTTTACTATCCGAGGTTCCTTCTTTGTTTTGAAAAATTATCTCCTTTCACTATTTCTTTAAAAAAGAAAAAAAAAAGTATTTTAATCAATGTTCTCTTGTGCTAAACCACATACTTTCTGTTAGAGATATTTTTAAAGTGTGCCACAGTTATTAAACTGTTTATCCTACATATTCTGCCAAAGAAAACTCACGATCTCAATTCAAGCCCGTTAGATCTCTTTACTGCACTTTTACATGTATCATTCATAAACGAGAATGAGTTATCAGTCCCAGACTCATTATTATTAGCATCCACTGCTCGGGAAAAATTACAGAACAAAAATTGTGTTCTGATTATATTACTTCCATGTACAGTATATAAAGTCAAGGGGACAAACCAGCTCTCTTTGGTATCATCTCTCTGTCTGGAATTAACAATCGCTTTGATTGAGAGATGAATAAATCCAACCAGGCATTCAATTCTGTATTATTCACACACTGGTATTCGATTTGGGGCAAGTTATAGTCCCTAGTCAGTCCACGGCCCTTCGAACAAGGATGCAACTTTAGGGTAAGACCTGCTAACAAATGGTAGCGGTTCTGAGGTTACCCTGCCAGCGGCTGCAGAGAGGAAGACACTGGTTCCTTAATGGTAAACACTGCCTGCCCCTCACTCGCGAAATCTGAGCCTTTGTTGGTTAAAGGGGGAAAAAAAAAATCTATATACAAAAGGACCTAACCTCCCCAAAGCAAAACCACAACCATAATGTTGCAAAGAAGACAGCCCAGCGATATATATACATATATATGAATGTTCTTAACGTCTTTCACTACTTACACCCCAAAACAAGGGACTGCCACGCTCGGATGCCCAGACTGCAGTTTAACAGCCCAGCTGACTGTAACTCAGCCTTGCCTGGCTGCCGGGCCAGCTAAGCAAACCACTTCTTCCTAAACACTGAGGGTGGCTCCCCACACCCTAAACAAAATGTGTCACAAATCTGGCCATCCCTTGGGGGTTGGGGAATAAAGCTAAAACCCCCAACTGAATCACTTCCCCAAAAGCCTGGAGCAACGTCCCTCGTTTCCCTAAGAAATCCGCCCTAAACCCCACAGGCACGGTCATTTTATCTCTACTCAAAAGGAGCTACATGGAAAACGTGTCCTTTACCTTGCTGGGCTCCCGAGGCTTGGATAAAGAGCAGCTTCCCCTGGTGGAGCTGATGGGTGGTGAGTTCGGCCCGCCCAGCCCAGCCCAGCTCAGCCCAGCCCAGCGCAGCCCAGCCCAGCCCAGCCCAGCTCAGCCCAGCCCAGCGCAGCCCAGCCCAGCCCCGGCGTAGTAGGAGTGCCCACCAAGCGGTGGCGTGGAGTGTCTGTTCAGCAGCCCAGGCAGCCCAGCCGAGAGTCCCCACCCAGCTTTGTCTTCAATCATCATTTCTACAGGAAGCAGCGCATCTCCCACTTCCTCTTCTCTTAGTATCGGGTAGCAAGCTAGCTTTCTTGTTTGCCTCTCACTCCACTTCAGGGCTTCCTTTAAGTGGCTTTGCGGGCTGCTGATGGTAATTTGACTCTAATCCCCTGGACCCCTTTGTTCCAGCGCCCCTCCACCCCCACATCCCTACTACACTCTCTTCTTTCCCTGCCTCATTCCCCAGCCCTTATCCCCCAGGAGCTTTCACAGACTGCCTCAGTGGGTCTCCTCCTCAGCACCTGAGCTGCTTTCTCTTCTGAATTGCAGCAGCTGTTTTTATTGAGTCCCTGGCCCCAGCCAGGACCTGGTCCTGAGATCCGGGGCCAGCCTCGACACCTTCTTCTGATTTATGGCCTATTTGCGTTCTGGGGTAGTTTGCAGCTTCTTGCTGCCGGTTTTTCCTTTGTGGCCAGCCTTCCCAAAGCTTCATTTCCCCAAAGTCTCCCTACACTGAGATTTTATTTAACCCATATGCTGAGAAAATAATGGCCCCACAGGACATCTTCTGGGACATAGGAGCTAAGCCAAGCCCTGCAATGCTGAAGTAGACCTAGCAGTGAAAACAGGGTAAAAAGAGCATGAATGAAGGGTATAAGATGGTCCCGAATGCCTAGATTTCCAGCCTAGAAATAGATCCCCTCCTCCACTACTCACGCATACATTGATAGAGCTGAGAGGGTCTTTATGGTCTCTTGTCCCCTTCATGGCTGATGTCATGGATAAAAGAAGAACTTATAGGCAGTCCGTTCACCAGAGTTTGAATCTGAGCTGTCATCTTTTTCTGTGAACTTAGACAAATTTCTTAACTTCTATGTGCCTCAGTTTCCCCACTTTTTGAAATAGAGATAATTATACTATATTTCACAGTGAAAAAAAAAGAGAACTAAATAAGACCGAACATTGTGCATCTTTAAAAAAAATTATTTATTATTTTATGTGCATTAGTGTTTGCCCACATGCATGTCTGTGTGAGGGTGCCAGATCTTGGAGTTACAGACAGATGTAAGCTGCCATGTGGGTGCTGGAAATTAAACCTAGGTCCTCTGGAAGAACAATTAGTGCTCTTAACCGCTGAGCCATCTCTCCAGCCCCACATGGTACATCTTATAGTTCTAGGACAGAGGAAATATTCAGTATGTATTAGTGCATATTATTTATAGGAGCTTGAAACTTAGATGTGACAAGTAGCTTAAGCAGCCACAGCAGGGCCAGCGTTTGGTTACCCTGGCTTCCTCCACAGTGATGTTCACAGCTGAGCCCTGACACTCATGCTAACAATATACCCAAAGCTTGAGTCATTCTCTCTCTTGATTAAGGAAGATACAGCTTAAACATTGCAAGGGGGGTCCTTATTCCAGAAGGGAGGTGATGCTTTACCAATGGGGTGTGGTAGACACGAGAATCACTCTGAGCTCAAGGCTCCCCTGGGTTACAAGGTGAGACTCCGTGTAAATAATAAATCCTCCCTCAGAAGCAGGGCCTAGCAAGTTGCCTTTCTCAGACACTAGAAGTAACCTCTAACTATATCTTTAAGGTCCTATCCCACCTTCATACCCAGCAGGGAAACTGACAGGAACATTAGAAATGGAGGAATGATATAGGCTTCCCAGGTGAGTCTTCCTAGGACACCTGGGGACCACAGCATGGCATCCCGGAAGGTACAGAATTCAGTCTCAGAGAAGTGTTCTGAAGACAGCCCCAGGTTCCTTTTGTTTTGATCTCAAGTTTCATGAAGTTTCTTGGAAATCTTTTTATTGTAAGAGACCCTGATGTAAGTCAAGCTAACATCTGAAAATTACAAAAGAAAATTGTTGGATTTTTTGTTTGTTTCTGTATGAAAACAGAGGAACCTCCTCTGACGTAACAACAAATGGAGTGCTGTGCTGGCAGAGGACCAGCAGAGGGTTATCACAAAGCCAAGAAGCCTGATGCCAGAGGTTATCAGAAACATCTAATGTAAATTATATACACACACATATATATGTGTGTGTGTGTGTGTATATATATTGGTGTTAAGCCTAAGAAAAATTAAAAGCATGTTTTAAAAGTTTGAAAAAATTATAAAAACAAGACTTTGATCATTTTTAGACCAGTTGAATCTAGCATCAGCTATGAATTCACATAGATCTGTACTTTGAATTCTATCTATCTATGAGAAAGGGCCTTGTATTTCTGTTTAAGCTTTATAAGGAAATCTCTTTTGATCAATAAATCACTAGGAACTAGCCCTGCTGCCTTCTAGTCCACCCTTTCATCTTTGCTTGTAAAGCTCACAGTAGATTGAGCCGCCAGCCCCAGGAGAGTTCTACCAGTCCCTTAAACTGAAAAGCTAAATGTAAAGATCTTTTCCCTCCTGTCTTTGGCCTCCTGGGGCCAAAGTCAAGGGTGGGTGTGTCGTTCAGCCAGGGAGATTAACACAGTTTAGAACTCAAACACAAGCATAGAAGTGCTGACACCGGCTATGCAGAGTATCCATTTCAGAGGGAACATGGTCGGTAGCATTTTACCTTGTGTAAGCGGTGCCGTCCACTGTCACATGCAAGCTGCCTTACGTACACTGATCAATGCAGAGACAGACGTCTGAAAGTGTTTCTAATGCTCATTACTGTCCTTGTTGGCAGAATTTGATCACTTGGCATATTCCTCACGTGCATCTGACAGTGACATCATTTTAGCCTCATGTCTGTCCTGAATTTTTTGAGTGTTCTGTCTAGAGGATTCTTTGGAGTTAGCCATCACTTTCACCAGCAGCCTATTCCTCTTTCTACTCTCTCCATTTCCTTTAATGATGCACTTCAACCAACTGTACATACACACAGCATTAGGTTGACCTCAGACCCCCTTTTCTTTGCCACTTCAAAGTGAATCAGTCTTTGAATGCTATCTTCAAATCATCTCCTTACCAAGATGCTCCTTTCTCTTCCCCTGCCGCCACCTTCTGTCCCCTCTTGGGCTTCCTATGTGACTGCAGTGTTCCTCACTACGTGCCTCTTCCTTCAGCCATTTTTCTGAGTCATATTCACCAGAATTGCAGGTCCAAAATGAAGACTTGATCAGTACACCACCTTGCTTTCCTTCTTCCCTTTCTGCCCTTCTCATGGCTTATGAGCTACTGGCTTAAACCCCTTTCTACAGCACATAAGACCCTACATGAAGTCACCTGTCCAAACACCAGCCTTATTACCTCTTTCAAATCCCATGTCTACCTTCCCAGTGGGTGAGTGGTAGAGCCTGCTTCCCACCCCCCAACCTCTGTACCTTGACATCTACTATCCCTATCTCTACACACACCCTCCTCCTCCTCCTCAAGATGTACTCGGAAAATCCTCTGTTTATTATTCAAGACATTCTTTCATAGAAGTTTTCCAGGATGGCTATTTTTTTGTTGTCACCTTGACTGGGTTTAAAAACCTAGGACACACCTTTGGTTGTATCTGTGAAGACGTTTCCAGGGGTGCCTAACTGAGGGGGGAAGGTACACCCAGAATGTGGGGAGTACCCAGACTGAATGAAATGGGAAAGGAGGAAGGCAGGCTGAGATCCATGACCAGGACCACACACTTCCTCCACCAAGCTATCCCAACCATGACAGACGACACCCTCTAAATGTGAACCACAAAATACCCTTCCTTAAGTTGTTTGGTTGTGTATGTGGTTAAGGTGCCTTGCCACTTCAGCACTGGTTGTTTTAGTGCCGGATCTGCTCTATGCCCAGTTTGGGCCCCTTAGTGTTTTCTTAACTAAGGTAGCAGGTAGTTCATAGATGTGTGTGTATTGGGCAAGCAACAACTGGGGCAGAAATTCCCAAACTTTTGTATTTCTTTGGGTACCTTGGAAGAGAGCAGAGAAGAAAGTCTGAAATAAGAACTTAGCTAGGTTGTGAAGAAACTCCCTCAGCGCCTGCAAACTGGTGTACACCAAATTCTGAATATTTGTTGTGACCACATACCTGAAAGAAGCAATTTAAGATATGAGAAATTTATTTTGCCTTATGGTCAGGGGATATAGTCCATCTTCATGCAGAAAGCACAGTGACTGAAGTGGCTGGGTACACGGACGCAGGAGCTCACCATGCAGCTTGTTCACATGGTGGTGGATTGTCATAATCCAGCTACTTCCCATCAGCTGGCAACCAAGCCCTCATTCAACACATCAGACTTTGAGGAGGCACCTGAGATACCAGTCATAACGAGTTTATTCTAACTAGCCAGTGTCTCCACAGTAACAGCATAGGAGACATTGAATCTTTGCTGACTGAATGAATGAAGAACCCTGGAAATAAGAGACTGTTTATCATAATTAAATAAATGATGAAATTTAGTATTGATAAGACTCACAGCTTCTAGGCTCCAAGATGGCTCAGTGGGTAAAGCACTTGGTATACAAGGCTGGATCATCTTGAGTTCCATCTCTGGAACCCACATAAAGGCAGAAGAGATCCAGCTCCCCAAACTGTCCTCTGATATCCACATAAGCAGGGTACACACTCACTTGTACCCTGTGCCCCCCACCACCACTATTACCATTGTTAATAATAATGAGGAAAAGTGTCAAAGCTCCTGGTGTGCAGTGATGAATCTGTGGCCATGGTATCAAGTCATGACTTTTAATATTAGACTCTCCTCTCCCTCATCCAAAGAAAACTGCTTCATACCCCGAGGGATTTGTTTCTCCCCACTGGATGCTTAGAAAGTGGTTCGTCTGCAGCATGCCTTTGGGGAGTGAGAGAGAAGAAATTTATCTTTCCATGGATAGATGGATATGTTAATCCTGAGGCTCCCACCGTATTTGGATCCATCAACTGGACAAACTCCACAGTCCTCATGAAGACATGCTTCCCTAAATGTTCTCTCCCTTACATCAGTAACAGGGAGGCGACCGTTCTCCACGTCTCATCTGTCCTGCAAAGGACAAGGCATTCCCCCAGGTGCTGTTGACATATTTTGAGGCAGACAAGAAGAATGTGTCTCCTGAGGAGCCACTTTAAAATGTGATCTCCAGAAAGATAACTCAAATGACAGTTGTACAAGCAAAAGATGCTTTAATGAGTTATTCCTGCGGGAGGGAGAATGGTAAGCAGCTGCTTCTAAAATCCAGCACTTCCTCCCACCAGAGCCTAACCAATACAACCTTCAAATGAAAACAGAAGAAACTGAGCGGTAAAATAGACACAGGTAACAGCTGCTGGCAGAGGGTTCAGAGACAGTTCACCAGCAAGGATTATTTCACCCTTTAGGTTGGAAGGAAGAAAACAAACTCTGTTTAAAAGGAATGGAAATATTGCCGGAATTAGTCATTTAGTGGCACTTACTTTTTCTCTAAAATCGGGTATAATTAGATGTTCAAACACGCAAATACTTGTTAGGAACTTATTAAGAAACAAAATAGAATGTCACTTGTTTTACAAAGTTTATACAGTCAAAGAGAATCAACAGAGAAAATAGTTTAGCAGATAAGTATGGGTCCTGTAACATTAAGCCTTGTGAAGGAAAATAAAATAACAAAGAGGACAGAGTAGCAGGAACACACGCTCTATTTTAAGGAAGATGGTCTTCAAAGGGTGCTGGCTGTGCTGATTTTTTTCTTTGATTTTTCTCTTCTCCCTCTCTTTCTAATGCATTCCTTAGTTTTCTTTGCTCTGTTCTCTGCCTACAGGATTCTCAAAATTTTCTTCTGCACTCACTGACCATTCCTGCCTCTGTCTATTCACACTTGCTGTGAACATACCTGTGTGACTTCACAAGTGCAAGCCTCATAATGTGTTACTGCTCCCACTGTGGCCTTTCAGAGGCTCTGGGTATCATGTTCTGAGGACACTCAGGCAGCCCTATGGAGAGACAAAGGATCTTAGATCTCCTGAGAGCCCGCAGCACCCTGATTGCCTTGGAAGTCAGCCACTTTGTGAGTAAATTTTCCAATCAGGGCAAGCTTTCAAATAACTGACATCCTGACTTCTAACATCCCCTGAGAAGGGGCCTGAAGATACAAAGATTAGTTCCTGACCCACAGAAATGATAAGAAATAGTTAATGTTTATTGTTTCCAGGTCCTGTGTGAGGGAAAATTCACTGTGCAATAGTTCTGTATCACTCTAGCTCTTGCCTCTGCTTTCCATTTGTGTTTGGCCAATGGGCAGAAAGTGAGGTCAGCATGTTCCTTACCATATTGCTTTGGTTCTGATTTCCTTCCACAAAAGCCGCAAGTCCTCTGGCCATCCCACTGTTTCCAGGACTGCATCTGTTTGTGCTTCAGCAACACTGGCTCCTGAGTCTGGATACAGCACGTTGGATCTTGCTGTGGTTCCCTTAACCCTGCACACACCTCTGTGACTAGCCTGTCAACTGTTTCCAGGCTGCTAGAAATGAATGCTTTCCTATAGGAGGGGATCTCTGAATAGATAACCCAGGAAGAGGGCTCCTAATTTCCAGGGCACTGTGTTTAACAAGCATAAAGCCCCTGGGATCAGCAGCTGTTTCTAAGGAACACCAAAGAGAGAATGTGCGTAAGGAAGGAATTGACAAGTAGGAGAGGTCTAGAGTGTGAGCATGGTACGTCATCAAGAGCCATCTGAGCAGGTCTGGTGGTTGATGGCTATTTAGTGAATGTGATGGAAAGCAACGAGGCAGAGTGGGAAATAGTCCCGCTAAGGCATGGCATGATCTGAATTGCCTGATAAGATGGAGGTTTTCAAAGGGAAAACCGCAAGTATAATCAGAAGGTTTTTTTTTTTTTTTTTTCCCTCTAGAAAAATTGTGGGAGCGTGATTCAGGCTGACAGATAATAAGGGTGTGGAGAAGAGAGTCAGGGTATATTTTCAAAATAAGGTTGTGAGGCTTGGCTGCCGAATTGGACGTGAGAGAAGAAGAGTAGGTGGAAGAGATGTTCAAAGTGAATGATGAATGGTGGAGCCCTGTGCGGAGCCGGAAACAGGGGGATGAGGGGGGACGGGACAGCCTGCAGAGGAGGAGGGGAGGGAGTCAGTTTCCTTATCTCAGCTCCTAAGGGGGACACGAACAACTTGCTTTTTTGTTTTAAAGGAGGATGTTATTATTGTTACACACACACACACACACACACACACACACACACACACACACATATTTACGAGGAAAAGGCTTTTACAGCCCCAGCAGTACCCTATCCCTTGGCTTGTTCCAGTGTTGCTAATAAAATTTTAAAAGCAAATAATGTTTCCTTGACTTTACAGTGTGATAGACTCTTGATCATCTCCTCCAAAAGTCACACCAGTAAATCCAGGAGGGAAGTCTGTGCCGGACTGGGGCTTAGACTCCTCTTTTTCACCAGACATAAATCTGCCTATAAGTAATGGCTCTGCCCCATTTTCCTTACTGAAGAGTTTAATGACCAGGCCTATAGGAGAAATATCATTACCTCGCTAAGCCTCACCCACTTTGAATTTGAAAGCTCATTACCGTCAATTCCTACATCAGTTCCTAACGCTGTGACGGTTCCTTGCCTTGTGGTGACTCACAACCATAAACCTATTTTGCTGCTACTTCATAACTGTGATCTTCCTACTGTTATGAATCGTAACGCAAATGTCTGATATGCAAGGTATCTCTTTTCGACCCCTGTGAACGTAGCCTTTCACCCCCACCCCCCTGCCCCCATGCACACAGGTTGGGAAGTGCGGTCCTTCATGTGACAGGAAAGAAGGCTCAACGCATACTTCTGCTTTCCTCAGGACAGCACCCTGTGTGTTTCTGCTGCAGCCATAAAAGTAGAGTGGTAGCCCGGGCAACCAAGGCAAGCGCTCCTCAAGCAACAATGATACCTGCCTTATTGGGCTAGATGATCACAGACCTTCTTCAGCTGACTTGACTTGTCAGAGCCCCGTGTCCTGTGCAGGGAAGAGGAGGAGAAACCTTCCATCCTCTGCAGCACTTGCCAGAAGCTCAGCACCTTCCCGCTTGATGATGCCAGCACATACACAGGCCCGTCTTGAGGCCAGAGTTTGGGAGTTTTTCTTCCTTCCTTCCTTCCTCCTTCCTTCCTTCCTTCCTTCCTTCCTTCCTTCTTTTCTTCCTTCCTTCCTTCTTTCCTTCCTTCCTTCCTCCTTCCTTCCTTCTTTTCTTTCTTCCCTCTTTTTTCCTTTTGGTTGCTGTTTTCAGAATGACCTTTGTCTAAAAATTCTGTTGGCTTCTAGCAAAGGACACAGCCTACTGTGATAAATGGACCTTTCCCTTCCCCCACTCTGGTTACCATGGCAATGCGGAATGACTGATTTCCTGGTTGTCATGTAAACGCAGTGGGATCCCAGCCCGCTCTACCACACAAAGCCATCATTAAGAAAAGCAAGAAAACAAAACAGAACAAAAATCATATTCGAAATGACAATTTCATTGCCAGCTTTCTTGTCTTATACACACACACACACACACACACAAAATAAAAAAGCAAGGGAAGGAGCCAAATGTATTTAGAAATAGTGCTCCCCCCAAGGTGAGGGGGTCAGTTCCCGTATTGGTGGGAAGACTAGGACAGAAAGGGGGAAATCCCGAGCAGTTGGCATGGCGACAGGAAGACAGATGCCTTTCTCAGGTGGCTGGAGCCCTCCAGCAATCCGTCCGTCCCACCCAGAGGAAATCTCAAGGACTTAATTGGCATGGAAAAATTAGGTTACACTCAAAGAAAACAAAAGACAGATCTTGTGGACCCTTTTCAGAATGCTTTTGTTTATTTATCCTTAATAAAGAACAGAGTGGAGATTCCAAGTGTTTTCACTTCATGTTTGGTCATGTGGAATTTTTATTTTTATCCAATAATTTTGTAAAATCATACATAAAATATTAACTATATTTTTCCCTTTGATTGATAACGTAACTCCCTGATTACAACTGCGTGCCAAAACTGGTCAGTCTGGATTTCTCTAATTATTATAGCCTGAATATTTACCTTAGTAAATCCATAGTGCATTTGTTTGAGGGAGAAAAATGTAAACTACATATTACTCTAAATGCAAAAACTGAAATTGTTGATAATTCATCTGGACTTTTTATCACTGCATTTCAGAAATATGTGGTGCAAAATTATTTCTTCTCTTTTCTACAAAATATCTTCCTGTCTTTTGACAGATTCTTTGTGTTTTTAAGAGTCTAACTTGGTAGATTGTCCTAGGTTTTCTAAAATGCACAAAGATAAACTGCTGGAACCACAAGGTCTCTTCTTAAAATCTGTCTTTTCCGAGTTGATACAACAATGGATACCTATCCTTTTTCAAGATGTTGGTACCTGAACCATGATGCCCAGGTAGACCTCAAGGCCACGGGACTGTAGAGCACAAACACTTTCTGCATTCTTCCCAGTATTCATTCTAAAGTCAGTAATGACATTCTGACCCACTTTCTGGAGTCCTGGCCAGTAAACAACAACCTGCCCTGATCAGAGTCCTGATGTCAAGCTCCCTTTAAGAAAAGATTCTTCCCCCTTTCTCCCTCTCTTTTCTCTCTCTCTCTCTCTCTCTCCCTCTCTTTTCTCTCTCTCTCTCTCCTCTCTCTTCCCTCTACCCCTCTCCCTCACTCTCATAAAGTCCTCACATGAGCATCATCTATAAGATGGGCCTCTTTCTTTGGCTCACAAACACACTGACTGCTGCCTGCCTACATGGTGTCTCCCTCACCCACCATGGGGGTCCCCTGGCTTCTATCTTCCAGGTACTCTCTTCTGTCATATTACAACAGTTAGCCTGTCTCAAACTGGATCAGTAGATGGCACATAGTGTAGTGGTTTGAATAAGAATAGCACCCATAACCTCATATGTTTAAATGCTTGGACCCCAGATGGTAGAACTGTTTGGAAAGGATTAGGAGGTGTGGCCTCATTGCAGGAAGACTATCTCTGAGAGCAGAGTTTGACGTTTCAAAAGCCCATACCATTCCCAATGTTGCCCTCTCTGCTTCCTGGTTGAGTCTCAAGAAGTAAACTCTCAGCTACTGCTCCCGCGCCATGCCTGCCTACCTGTTATCATACTCCCCCACTATGGTCATGGATGAGAACCCTCTGAAACTGCAAGCCCCCAACAAACTCTTCTGTAAGTTGCCTTGGTCATGGTGTCCTATTACAGCAACACTAAGGTAACTAAGATGCAAAGCTGGGATAGGAAATTAAAAGCTTTAATAATTTTGCGAAATTCTTAGTTCTAGAGTATCTATCAGATTCACTTACTGCAGAACCTATCAAGGCCTGTTGATATTCTGAGATCTATGATGATTCTTCAAGAGGGGAGAACATAGTGTCTCACAAATATATTTGACCACTGAACACTGGCCTCTCAGAACATCATTTGTGTTTCCATAACATATTTTGAAAATCATGGGGCCAGATTGTCTCTAAAATTCAATATAAAACATACGTGGCTTTTTATGCGTATTTAAAGTTGTATAATTTTAAGATTCCTAATTAATCCCATTGATAAATTCCTGAAAGAGCCAAGGTGGGGCAGGAATTATGAAGAAAGAACCCACAGTAAATAAGAAATTCTTTAACAATATAATCCACTGGATGTCCATTTTGCTTTATTTTAAACATTATGGGAAGGGGCAAATGAGTAGTAGTGTGGCATGGAGTAATGCCTCTAGGTTGGGTTCAGCTGGAAAGTGCAATGGAGTCTCCTTGGAAGAAGTCTCCAGTGGTTAGGGAATTTGGGGAAGGGATTGTGGTTCATATGTGAGTATGTACGCATGTGTGCATGTTGATTTGTGTTTGCATGTGGAGACTAGAGTTTGATGTTAGATGCCCTTCCTCTATGACTCTCCAACTTGTCTTTTGAGACAGAACTCATCAGTTGGCTAGACTGGCTGGCCAGCAAGCCTCTAGGATGTTCCTGACTGCTTTCCAGCTCTGGGATGTTTCCTTGTTTGAAGAGGGTGCTGTGGCTCTGAATGCAGGTCATCCAGCTTGCACAGGATGTACCCATTCATTGTATCCATTCATTGAGCCATCTCCCTAGACTGAACAAGAGATTTTCTCTTCAGTAGAGATTTAAGACCATCCACACGTTTACTCATTAGAGGATGATCTCCCTGAGCCCAGCTGTGGAGAACTGCAGAATTTCAGCAGCCTCAGCATCAATAAAGATAGTGGGAAAAAAAAAAAAAAAAAAAAAAAAAAAAAACTGGGACAGGGAGGCCCCTTCTCTTCCTCTCCTTCATACACCATAGTGAAGAAGGGGACAGTGTCACAGAGTGGATCTGCCACTGAGTTGCTTCATTTAGCCTTCCCTGGGGAGGAGAGAGGCTTGAGCCAAATATTCAATAGTTTACAAGACCAAAGTGTTTTAACAAACACAAGTGATTGAAGAGTTATGACTCAGAACAAAATGTTGTTGTAGAAGCCTGCTGCCCAGAGAGACAAAAGAGCAGATGAAAAACACAGTTGGTAGCAGCCATTTGCAAGATAAAATTAGTCCCTGTGTTTACCTCAAAGGGTTGAATGTCTTCAGACAAACCAATTGGTAGCTGGAGACAGCCATATAAGTATTGTGGAGGAGCACAGAGGCGGGAAGGGAGGGATGGATATACAGGGGGATCAATTTGCTTTACCCAGGTTACCAAGAGAATCTGTGCCACAGACAGAACTGAGATGGTGGAAGAGAAGGGGTCTGTGTGGGCCAAGCTGAGGGCTAGAGACCCAGGGTGGGACAGGGCACAGCTGACTGTGTGCTGGGAAAGGTTTGGCATCATGAAAGGAAGAGGCTAGAGTGTATTGCCTGGGTCACACTGTGGACCACCGTGGAGGTGGGTTGGGGTGGGATGGGAAGTATGTTCCATGATGCCTCAATCAGCGCAGACTGAAGACCCTGGAAGTCTTCCGTCTGAGCACTGCCATGGCCACCCAGGTTTATGTTTGAAAAGATCATTCCATGACAATGAAAATGAGACAAGGGTCACATCCCGGATACCTGAGCAATTCCAAGAATTCTATAGTCAGGTGTTTGAGGGCATGAGATAAGGTCCCGGGAATAAAGCAATGAAGAGGCTTGCCCTCTCAGGCAGACCCCACCTTCATTCAAACTACTTGGCAATTATTCATTTGTATTAACTTTATCCTTTCTCTCTCTTGGCCCTGAAGACCTTCCCTATGACTTAGAGTAAGGAATGTGTTGATTAAAAGCACCTGAAATAGTTCAGCTTATTATAACTTAATTGGATTGCTGGCCTCTTCCTCTCTATAATGATATCAGGCTGCAGCCTTTGTGACAACCAGATTACTTAGTGCTAGAGTTCTCCAGAGGGGGAGAAATTATTTTTTTCTTTAATTCTAGTAAGTGGTTGTCCTTTGTGAAAACAGGTCAGCCACAGGTCATCCCTTTAGCCGAATAAGTCAAAACACCGTCATGTTAAATAATGTTGGGGCTGTGGCTATTCTGGTGGGACCTCAGAAAAGTCACTCCCGCCTTGGAATAGGAGTTCCCAGACCCACGGCCTTTATTCTGCTGTTCTAGCCAGAGTGTCATAGCTGCTGCAGATGAAATTCTGCCTGCCAATCACAGGTTCAATCGTTAGCTGGCACAAGTTGGACACAATGGAATGTTCTAGTATTACGAGAAAGTCTTGTAGTCTCTCCTTTTACAAAAATAACACATTAAAATTAAATTTTCAGAAAAATATATTCTAAGACACCCACTTTAAATTAAAAGATTCTAACTGTACCTTCTTTTGTGGATTTCTACGTCTAGACTAGATATTATCTGCCCACCCAGTCTTGTCAGATCTGAATACACTCTCTGTGCTCTGGCTCTGAAAGGATTTTTCAAGGATCTTGGTTTCATTATGATTTAGAAATAAGCATGACATCATAGCTGTCATTTAGGCTAGACAAGAAGGAGGCCTGTAAGACAATAAGAAAACAATGCACAGTGGACTAAGCACACCCTTGAAAGGAATGATCAGAAACACATCATGTCTTCTTTGGTAGAATTTTCTACATTGTTCTGTGTGAACAGTTAACTCATGTGAAAGGTTATACTAATGTTTCCATTATACTCTCTCGTAAACAATTTATTACTTCCCAATAGCATTTTCATTTTCTCCAGATTGTCCTTGAAATCTCAGTTGGGCTCTCTGGAAGCTAAGGCAGGAAAGGCAGGAAGTCTGAGGCCCTCCGGGGCGAGGTTGCAAGGCCCTGTGTAAAGCAAGACATGGCCTCAGCTCTCATTTGTTGTACAGCCCTGAGGTAGTTTTCCGCCCGCTCCGCACCTACCTCTAGAGGCCAAACTCATATCTGCTTTTCATAACAACCAACTAATCCCTACAGAGTGATTTTCTTATTGGCCTCTCCTCTCTTCCTACTTCATTTCTTCCTTGTGCCTTAATGTCTTATTAGCTTTTAATAGTGATTTTGAAGCTTCATTGTGGACCCAGTGAAGCAGTCTACTCCATCACCTATGGGAAGGGCAGCCTGTCCCTCAGCCTCAGCATTCATGCCTGCAGGGTGATCACGCAGACTCAGAGGATCACATGAACTACAGCAGGAGGGCCAGGCTTGCTTTGTGATAGCACTAGCTTCAGAAGACATGGTTTCTCAACTTGGTCAAATATCAGAATGCCCCAGAGAGAAATCTTACAGTGCAGACTTCTGGGCACGCCTCCAATAGTTGACACAGTCCAGAAGGACCTTGCGTCTGAGTGGCATCTGGGAACCTTTGCATGAACTATATGCATCTGGAGGGGGTTTCTCCTCTGCTGTTGACTTGTATAGATCTTTATATAGGGCTACCCATACTTGCTTCATTGTGGAACAAAGTATTTTCCTGATTCTCAGTGTGTGCTTTATGACGTTTCTTGAAGCAAAGTGATCAGATGCAGACATTTTATATGAGCCTGTTGGCTGTGGTGCAGAGTAAAAAAATGGTGTCAGTTAATACACATGATACTGGAGCCTGGTTGTAAGGCTTGGGATACTGCTGGGTAGAGGAAATGGAGATATTGAGGAATGAAGAAAAGCTGTCTCTTGGCATGTAATGTAAGAGATGTCCTTTACAGGCCTCTTCTGAGAGCCTGAGGCACTCTTCTGGTGTTTGACTAGGGGCCAGACCAGTGAAGGCAGCTTTTATCTCTCTTTACCAACCGTCAGCTCTAAACTTCTAAAATGCTGAGGTGAGGGTAGCCCAGCAAAATGGAGGCACTAAACTTAAAATGGAGAGAGTGTCAGGAAAGTGGAACCCAATTGTGGGAGGCACCTACAGAGGAGAGAAGATCTTGAGAAGAACTTAGGCTACATCCAAAGGGCACAGCTAAGCCTCTACCCAACTAAGAGGAAGCTGAAGTTGCTGCTTCTGATTTACTGTTAAAGGTAGAATCTGTGGAGAAGGGTCCAAAGAGGTCCTGGGGGTATGTGTGATAGAAAGATACATCAGGCACAGACAGACACAGGTTTCTTCATGACAAACTATAAAAGATTATGGTGCTTTGAATGAGAATGGCCCTCATAGACTCATACATTCAAATGCTTGGTCCCCAGTTGGTGGAACTGTTTTACCAAACCTACTGTTTGGTAAGGATTAGGAGATGTGACATTGCTGGAGAATGTGATGGCTGTGGACTCACCTTCTGAAATTGTAAGCAAGCTCCCAATTAAAATGCTTTTTTCATAAGTTGCCTTGGCCATAATGTCTCTTCACAACAACAGAAAAGTAACTTTGGAATAAAAATGGTTTTGAGGTAAAGCAAAAATAAAATAGATAAATTAAATTAAATTTAAATTTAAATGTAGTGTGTGCCTAGACTGAAGTATGCGCTTCCAGGTCCCAAGATTCCATGGAGACACACAACTGGTGTTGAAGCTGTGCGGGTCAATCTCTAGTTTCACCAAACAAGAGGGACCCACCTTTGTTCATTCTTATATTCTTAATTTCATAGCTTCTTCTGTCCTTTACTGTTCCTTGCTCATGGCAGGGTTAGTCATTAACACAAAACAATGACAATAGTCTAACACTTACTGCAAGACAACTAGTTAAGCGACAGGTAACTCAACCGCTGAACAGAAGAAAAAGACCCAAATATGAATTTAGATGTGGGTCTGAGCACACATTGCCACCACTTATGTATTACAGAATGAGCAATAAGAATGCCATGGTATTATTTATTTTTAAAGAATAATCTTTGGTCTTTTACCATTTATTTTGAAGAAGAAGAATGTATGATTTGCACAAAACAAAATTTACCCTTTAAAAAGCAGAGTGATGTGAGATTTGACCATTGTACACAACAAAGTCACTGCTGTGATAAAGAATATGACTGATGGCATCAGTTCCCCAGGTTTATCGCCCCCTTTTGCAGTTCATGCCTCTCTGTTGTCATCCTTCTTATTTTTTGCCTTTTCCAGAGTGCCAGTCAAGCAGAATCATGCAATATCTAACCTTGTGAGTGAGGCTCTGACTCAGCATAGTGTCCTGGAGACTCATCCAGAGTGCTCTGTCCTCAGTGGTACCTTGCTTCTGAACATCTTGCTCTTCTGGTTTTGAGGGTGTCCATCATATGACAGTATGGGAAAGTATGTGGATTGTTAAAATAGTTAGAATGTTTTAAAAGGTAAAATAATTTTAAGAAGGACACAAAGAAACCTAAAGAGAACATTTAAAGAAAGAAGTAAAGACTATTTGAAGTAAAATTTCTGAACTCATTTCAGTCTATGAGCATCTGGACTTGGATCACTGTGCTGGCCGAAGAGCCTGATAATTCTAAATTCTCAGCCTTCTGGGCAGGAGCTGTCACTCCAGTCCTAGAGATGTGGGGACTGAGATTCACAGAGGTTTGGTGACTTGCCAAAGATCACACAGTGAATGAGAAATGGAAAGAAGATTTGAAGCCCAGTAGCTTAGTTGTTCTTTTCTTGCCAAGAATTTATAGTCATCTATCAAATCTCACACACTGGAAGAGAGGCCAGAGCAGATCTGAAGCCTGGCTATTGATGGATGATAGCAACCTCCTTCAGAATCACAGATTGTATCTGTCTGTCAAGCAAGAATAACATTAACTACAGATTCAGAAATAGAGCTTTAGACATAGTCATGGTATCTGCAAAAGTAGAGGCCAGAAATTTTACGTACATTAGTACATCTGCCTTGATGGAGGTATATGACCTTTGGGTTCTATGGGCACAAAACAGACAAGAAAACAGAGGCACACCCTCAATGTACTGTGTATTTACTGTTTTACTAATGCAAGAGTCATTCTGAAGTTATACATCTGAATTGGATACGTTTGGATTTCTGGTTAAATATATTTAAATATATGCAGAGCTTTACATAGTATTGGCTTCTAACTTAGCTGTTGTATATAGTGGTAAATTATCAAAAAAAAAAAAGTCCAATGTTGCAAATATTTGTAACAAATAGATTAAAATAGAAAACACCATCAGGATTGTGGCACCCACATGAAAAAAGGAATGTAGGAGCAATTGTAACTTCAGTATACAGAACCCTTCTGCAAAAGCAAAGACCAGGAGGCAGAAGGCCATGCACTAGTCCCAGAGAGTCATTGTTATTTGCATTGTGAGCCTTTGATTAATAAGATGTATTTCTAACATCTTAAGGGATGTGTCATTATTTCCTTTATTTATAGTAGTGTCTGTATTCAGTGTAGCATATAGGAGCACTTATTAATGCTGTGGAGTGGATAAACCAAAAAGAGTGTTATGTCAGGTGTTGGGAAATGAAGGAGCTGAAGTCCCTGTATTTTTCTGGTGGGAATGGAAACTAGTGTGATCATCTTGGAAAATGTTCAGCGGTACACACGGTGCCTACTAACGTTTAGTGCTATGACCTCCTGCCCAACAGTTCCATTCCCAAGTACTCAGACAGTAAGAATAGCAGCTTATAGCCACAAGAATGTGTTTTAAATGTTCCTAATTTTATGTATTGTAGACAAAGTTAGAAATAACTCAAACATTCTTCAGCAAGAGAATGGGTAAGTGAATACACATTTACCTCCTGGAATATCTTCCATAGGAGCCACTGCACACAGAGTATGGGTGTATGCTGCACCATTATGAGACAAACTCTGGAGACACAACAGGACCCAGACTATATATATCATCTCATTTTATGGAAAACTGGTCAAACTAATTCATAATGACTGATGTTAGAAAAAGTTACCCAGCGTTTGTAATGGTAATGGCTCCTGTGTAGAAAAATGCAAGGGAACCCCTGGGGCAGAACATCTGGCTGTGACATATGCTTATCCAAAAATGTAGAAATACATGTAAAAACATCATCAGACTATATCATTGTGTGTCTTGATACATAAATGCTGCTTTATAATTCTCTTTCTTCCTGTTGTCAGTGTTAAAGGTGAGGGGTCAAAGGTTTCACACACAGGTTTGGGCAATAATTTGTCATGTTGAATTTGGTCAAATTTCTTGATCTCTCTGGTTTTCAATTTCTTAATCAGTATAAATGCAATAATTAAAAATTGTCATCCAGAATTCTAAATTTCTCATGAAATTCTGCAAAACTGGGTGTATAATGGACTGTTAAATTTAAATTAAGTAACTAGAAATGTAGCAAATCCTTTATATCATTGGCCAGGCCTTATATCTGGACCTGAATGGGGGACTTTGCTGGCTCTCAGAACAGTCATCTTTGACTTGTCATTTACTATTGATTGAGATACTCAACAACTGAAAACTTAAACGTTAGTTTCTATAAAGCTGCTATTTGTCAATATGATTCTCATTGAAGAGCAATGTAGAAATTATGGAAATAGTAATCTGGGGAGGCTGGAGAGATGGCTCAGTGGTCAAGAGCACTGTCTGCTCTTCCAGAGGACCCGGGTTCGATTCCCAGCACCCACATGGCAGCTAACAACTGTCTGTAGTTCCAGTTCCAGGCAAACACCAAGGCAAATAAATAAATAAATAAATAAATAAAGTAAAAAATAGTAATCTGGGTGGAGACAAGTACCCTAAGGCTACACAGCTGCCACTCTGTGAGCTAGGAAATAAGTTTGTATCTAAATTATGAATATTGTCCAAGCATTTTCTTTGTTTTCAAGCCACTATAAACACTTAATCTTCCATGTCATTTTTACGCGTCTTGCTAATTTTCTTGTTAATGAAATATATATGTGTGTGTTTCTAAGAACTGACATCAGCTAACCATCCTTATGTCTGACAATATGTCACAAGGTTTCACTAAAAACATATGATTGACAATTTTTTGCTTTTGTTCACATTCAAAATTTTTCCTTATGGGATTGGAGTGGTGTCTCAGTGGTGAAGAACACTGGTTGTTCTTCCAAAGGACCTGGGATCAATTCTCAGTAAACATGGCACTCATAATTGTTGGTAACTCTAGTTCCTGAAGATCTGACCCTCTCCCGAACTCTACAGACACCAGGCACATGCATGCTATACAGACATAAATGCAGACAAAACATCCACACCATAAAATTTTACAGTCTTAAAAAATGTTTTTCTTTCCATGTTTTGGTATGGGAAATAGAATAAAACTTGATAATTTTCTTTGTAGCTGGTTTTCTTAATCATTTTATCAATATTAGGATGTGGCCACCTAAATATAATACTGAAAATATTTAGTGAGTTTGTAAAACCAGCTTTTCATGATGGGCTGACATTGAGATCTTTCTCTCCTGGGAAACTAACAGTTAAAAGCAGAAGTAGAAAAATGTTACAAAGTTCCCCTTGGAGCTTGTCCATGGATGGGTCTGTTAGGGTTAATAGAGACTGGAAGAAGGATAGGAGGTGAGGACAGCTCTGTTAGGCTTCAGTCAGGTTACGAAACTGCCAGTCTTCAGTGTGCTTGTTGGATTCTGGGGAGAGAAGACACTTGTGAGGATGTGGTATGTGAGAACAGTTATTTGTGTGACTTGTCCTCATCCTTAAAACATTTAGATAGACATTTCATTTGACTGTCAAAGCAACGCCATGCAATGTGTAAAAGCAAAGAAAGGCAGAAAGTATTCAAGGCCAGAGTGACTGGTACTCTCTAGAGCAGAGACCAGCACACTGACCTGCACCATAGGGCCCAGACGCCCTGCTTCCAAGCACTGACGACCATGTCCTCCGCTCAAGTTCCAAACATGGTGGGAATTAGAATAGGGTTCTTGGGGTATCATGAGGTGAGGATGGTGAGCGCCACAGAGGGGTTAGTGTTCTGTGAGACAGGAGTGAGGCCCTTTCCCTGCTCTGATGCATAAGGGTGAATGGGAAGACAACTGTCTGAAAACTGGAAGTGGCCTTCTGACCTGACTGTAGGACTTCAGCCCTCTAAAGCTGTGAAAAATGTTCGTCATTGAAGCCACCCAGCCAAGTTTAACCTGAACACCTGCCAAGTCTACATTGAATTTCCATACCATTCTTACCCAGAGATGTCTAAGGCTAGACATTACTTCTTGCAAATAACCTTGTTCAATAGAGTATTGAACAATAACATAGCTACACTTTTTTTTTGTAAAAACTTTTTTATTTTTGAGATTATAATATAATGACATAATTTCTCTGTTCCCTTTCTTTCTTCCAAACCTTCCCATATGTCCTTCTCACTCTTTTTCAAATTCATGGTCCCTTTGTTAATTGTTGTTACATGCATGTGTCCCTAAATATATAAATACAACCTTGCTGGCTCTGTATACTGTTACTTTGTATGTGTGTGCTTTCAAGATTGACCATTTGATGTTGGATAGCCAACGGTGGGCTCTTCCCTGGGCAAGACTGTTTCTCCCACTCTCACTGTTCCTTAGCTGCCTTTGTGTATGGTTGAGCTCTGTGGTCTCTCCTAGGTCTCTCCTTGGCATTCTCCTGTTTTCCTTGTTCAGCTCCTGGTCAGGCAGTCATGTTCCTGAGATTTTGTGGTCGAAGCTGATGCTACTAGGAGAAACCATCTCACAGCAAAATCTGTGACCCTTTAGCTCTTACAGTCCTTCTGTCTTCTCTGCAATGTTCCCTGGGCTTCAAGTGTGTGAGTTATTTTGTAGATCTGTTCACTAGGGCTGGACTCCACATCCTTGTTTATTGACTCGTTGTGGTTTTCTGTAATGGTCTCTGTTTGCTGCAAAGAGATATTTACTTGATGAGGGTGATGCCTACACTTATCTCTAGATATAAGGACAAATACTTGGAGTGTAATTAAAGATTGTGCTGGTTTAGTAAAGTAGTAGGTTGTAGGTTTCTTCTCCAAGATCCATGAATTCACTAGTTCCTGGGTAGCTGGCTAGGTTTCCAGTAGGAGGTGTGGTTTTCCCTCTTGTTGAATGGTCTGATGTCCAATTAGAGAGCTGTTGGTTATGGTCAAGATATGCATGCTCTTACTGCACTCTAAGGGTCATTGTGCCATGCTGGCCATTGTTATGGTTCATAGGCACCATAGCAGGGTAGGGCTGTTGGTTGCTTCTCTCCTTTGGAAACTTGCATGGTGCCTTCTGGTACCATCCATGAGAGCTACTCTGCAGGAAGGAGGTATTCAGGTCAGTTACAGCTCAGAGGCTCTGGTTCCTGTGTCTGAAGTACATAGGGAATGCCTAATTTTCGCCAAGCAGTAGGAAAAAGAAAAAAAAATGCAGCATTTTTAACTTAGATTTTCTGCTATGTAAAATGTTCACATTTACTTTCCAAATGCTAAGGAGAACGATACTTTGGAACCCTTCAAATTTTGTCTTTTCTTATTGAGAAAGCTTTGGGTAAGGAGAAAAGTAAATGGTACAACTTGCCTTAAAATGTTTTCTCTGGATACCCGTGTTTGTAGGAAATTGAGGACCATAGGAATGCCAGGAAGGTTCTGTTTTGACTGCTGGGCCAGCATATCCCAGCCCCTGCTGCATGGTCTTCTGAGTTCTTGTTAGAGTGTGAGGAAGAGGATTCCAGAGTCAGACTTCGAAATGTATTGTCTTGTTTACCTAGATATTCTTGAGCCACTGAAATATTACAGGTCAAGAGAGCTGAACGATCAAGATATAAATTGTTTTCCTTATCAAGATAAAAGAAAACAGCCTGGAAAAGTAGATTTAGATGCGGAGGTAACCAGATCTGAGCCTCCCTTGACCCCCGTCTTCTGTCTTGGATGCTTTGTGTTTCTCTTCTGCCTCTGATGGTAATTTCTGACCTGGCTCTCTCTTCTCACCTCTTCGGAACCCTGGCACATTATTAAACATCCACACAGCCTAGGAACTTTTTTGTCTTGACTTTCACTAGTCACTCACAGGGGAGCTTTTAAGAGGAGCCACCGGCTAATGCCTAGTTTTACAAAGTTCTATTAATTTACACTCTGCTCTTTTGTTGAGACTCTTCTGACCCTTCACAGCCACTGCTATTCTGAGCACAGAATTTGTCCGTACTCAGTTGTGCAGTAGGGAATGCTGAGCATATAGGGTATCTACTCTTCATGTAACACAATGTGCCAAGGCTAAGCAGGACACATAGAATGCCCTAAAAAGAAGGGAAAGAGAATATGTACTTATGTACATATGTCCATATGCCTTTTTAAAAATGGGTACGTCGGGTCCTCCACAACTTTGCATGCCATATAGTGTTCCTTCACGTGTTCCCAGAATTCACTTGGGCAACATCTCAAAGTGATCTTTTTCTTCCCTGGCTGAAAAGGCTACCCTTTACAGCAATCTGTGTGGACTGGGCATGCTCTTGTCCTTACTCGGCATCCAGTGGTAGTGGCATCTGTAGGCACACTGTACAGGAGCACAAAGCCTGCTGCACCTGACTTGTCATCCTCTGGAGGGACAGAATTAGCCCCTCATCACCCTTTCATCTGCGGCATTCACCCAGCACTGGCTCTTGTCTCCCTGCTGGTTGACAAGCTCTGCTTTCAGTCATCAGGGAAGGCTTCTCTGGCTTTGACCTCAGCGGGGGTGGGGGTGGGGTGTGAGGTCTGCAGAAGCCTGGCAAGCCCTGGGATAAGATGATCAAGGAGCAGGATGGAAGCGAGAAAGCACTCTGAATGTTATGTATTAATATGAATCTGCATCCTGGGTCATAGAAGAGAATTCTGAAGCAATCCCTGTCTTCCTTTCCCATTCTACCCCTTTGAAGGCCTTCCTCTTCTCTAAAGGGTCTTTTATTTATCATAGCCTCTGGATGAAGGCAACACTTTTTTTGTCTGGAAACCCACGCTTGCTAACTCTGTAGGTTCTGATATCACATGATGAGGGGCAGTGTTGAGTGCATCTCCACATCTACAGGAAGCTATAAAAACACAGTATATCCAACACAGTGCATAAAGCCACCTACGTCGCTGTAAGACAGGAGGGTGGATGGCAGTGTTTCTGATGCAAGAGTAATTCGTCCATCATGTAAGCAGATGATCCCCAGGACCTTTGCTGTGATCGCTGATGTGAGTGGTACTCTAAATATTGCTATTCCTGAGAACTTTTCCAAAAATAAGTTACTGTCATTATTTA
Organism: Sigmodon hispidus; assembly: GCA_004025045.1. Classification (NCBI taxonomy): domain Eukaryota; kingdom Metazoa; phylum Chordata; class Mammalia; order Rodentia; family Cricetidae; genus Sigmodon; species Sigmodon hispidus. Next base: position 14,631 of record PVIH01004704.1, on the reverse strand, counting down.
TGTCTCTCAACTCTCACACTTCTGTCCTTGTTTTCTAAAATTCCAAAATAAATAAATAAATAGCATTCTTTATTTCTTTAAGAGACGGTATCTTGGCTATGGTTAAGTGAACATTTCTTGACTACATTCCGTCTCCATGATGGCCTCAGACTTCTGGACTGTTAATTTCCTGCCTCTGTCTCTCAAGTAGCAGATATCTCCACCTTCATGTAAGGGTGTTTTGCTTTTAAAGAGCAAGAATTAGTGGAAAAATGGGTTTGGATTTGTCCTTGTCATCTTGTCTTGCTCTAGGTTTTTAGAGGACTCATTTTACTGTTCATCATAAAGGTAGCAGGAAGCCAGAACTAGAAGATACTAAAAGAAGTTGGTGTGCTTGCATTCACAGACCAAAACAAGGAAAGAATGGTTGAGTGAAGAGTGGAAAACCCACGATGATGGAGATTTGCATAGCATGCCTAGAGGAGAAGACGTTGTGGCAATTGCTAGGAAGAGAAAGTAGAGGTAGACTGTCCCCAAAGTTTTCCCCAGTATATTTTCCTCTAGGTCCCAGGAACCTGGCTTATGAGCCTGCATGTTTATTTTATATTCTAAATATATAGCACCCATACCTACAAATCACATGTTTGGGGCTCCATAAGTGTAAATCATGAGTGAGTTTATAGAGAAGCAAATAGATGATGTTAATTATATTTTTCTGGGCTGGAGAGGTGGCTCAGCAGTTTCTGTTCTTTTGAAGACCCAGGTTAAATTCTCAGCACATACATTGAGGGCCTCACAACTGCTGTGAGTCCAGTTTCAGAGGGTATGGCGCCCTCTTCTGGCCTACTCAGTAACTGCATGCATGTGGTGCACATAAGTACACTCCTAGACACACACAAATAAACTAAAGAAAAATATAGATAGATAGATAGATAGACAGACAGACAGACGGGATATTGTGTGTTAGCTCTGTCATGTCAGAACAATGAGCTTATCCAAAGGTTGTCTAAATATAGAAATATATAACATTGTCCAACTGACTAACCACAGATTATTATTGTCGTTATTGTTGTTTTGAAATAGCGTCTTATCATATAGACCTGGCCGGCCTGAGACTCACCATGTAGGTCTGGCAGGTCTCAAACTCACAGAAATCTGCTTGCTTCTGCCTCCCATGTGCTGGCATTAGAGGTATGAGCCACTGCATCTGGCTACTGATAAACTAGACCATTTCCAGCTCTGTAAGTGTATCCTTTAAGCTGCAAAAGACAGTCAAGATGCAAATGTGTTTGCCTATTGCTATGGACTGAATTGTCCCCCAACACACACACCTCCAAATCCCTGGTGTTGAATACTTCAGCTTCAACTTGATACTTGGAAATGAGTCAGTTAGGTAAGAGGTTTACATGAGGATATGAGGGTTGAAGCCCCTGTGAGGGGATTCCTACCCTTGAGACTCTCCAGAGCTGCTCCACGTGAGGATCCAGAGAGAAAGCCTCATCTGGAAGGTAGAAACAAATTAAGCCAAAGACCTGATCTTAGACTTGCCAATCTTCAAAACTATAAAAGAATCAATTTCTACTGCTGCAGCCACTTATGTAATTAAAGCAGTATTAGCTGCCTAACACTGGCTGAGAGACAAGTTCTTTCCAAGTAGAGATGCGAATTATTTTTGAAAGTAAAAAAGATAACCCCAAAGCTAACTATTTCTTGTCCTGTGATGAATTAATATGCATTCCACATAATAAACAATCTTATTTCTGCAATTCCTTTTCAATGATTCTACATGCACTATCTTTCTTGTTGCTTGAGCCACCTTCATTATTTTAATGAGTTGAAACAAAAAATTGACACATACTATGGATTTGCACAATAATTGTGTTTTACTATTTAAAAAAACAATACTTTGGAAAGAGAAGAGAACCTAAAATTTACGGTGCATGTTATATACCATATTCCACTTTTGTATCTTCATATGAAACCATTAAGGTCTAAATTATTTTTAAGGCATTGGGCTGTGCATGCCTTTAAAAATAACATATGCTAGTATTGTTCATGTCTTAGCTAGGGTTTCTATAGCTGTGAAGAGACACCATTACAACAGCAACTCTTACAAAGGAAAACATTTCATTGGAGCAGCTTACAGGTCAGAGGTTTTAGCCCATAATCATAATGGTGGGACATGACAGCATGCAGGCATGCTGGAGAAGGAGTTGAAAATCCTACATCTTGATCTACAGGCAATAGGAAGTGAACTGAACTAGGCATAGATTAAGTACAGGAAACCTAAAAGCTCACCCCACATTTCCTCCATATCTACTTCAACAAGGCCACACTTCCTGATAGTGCCACTCCCTATGAGTTTATGGGGGCCAATTATACTCAACTACAACAGTCTATAAGGTTAGTCACTTACATCTGGACTTCTCCAGAGTATATAAAATTTTAATAAGTTAATAAATTAATTTTAATTTTAAAGGAATATATATATATACATAAAGGTGTGCTTGCAGATAGCACAGAAAAGGGCACCAGGTCTGAATACAGATGCTTCTGAGCCACCATGTGGTTGCTGAGAATTGAACTCAGGACTTCTGGAAGAGCAACCAATGCTCCTAACCTCTGAGCCATCTCTCCAGCCCCTTGAATTTATTTTTGAGGTTCACTTTCTCATAGGCCACAAAACAAGGATGGTAGGAATTGCCAAATAAATGTAACTGCTAAAAGAAAGTAATTTTTTCCTTTCCTTCCTTCAGACATGGCTATTCAAGCAATATATAGCTTAGTTGTGGCCCACTTTCTTGCACCAGTTCTCTTTATACTGTTTTCCTGGTAACTTGATCTGAGGCCTTATGCATGCTAAACAATTGAGCTATGATCCTCAGCCCACAGCCTCCAATACTGGCCTTGCTTGTGTACTTCATCTTTAGTCATTCATTCATTCATTAAAAAAATGCTTATCTAGTGATAACTTACCCCATGCTGTTCTGTGCCCTGAGGATTGTGCAATGGCTTTAAATCCTGTGTGCTCTCGTTCTGATTATATTAGATCAGAGAGCACATACCATAAATACTTGGATAACTCAGGACAGCATGTCAGATGTGATTAGGTATTGAAAGTAATTAAAAAGGAGATTTGTTTTAGAAAGTAGGGAAGAGATTGAGGAGGTAGATTGAAATGTCTAATGCAGGGTTATCTTGGAAAGTGACTTGAAAGCCATTATGTTTCATACTTTTGGAACCTGGAGGAACAGCCTCCAGGTCAAAGGACTAACAAGTGCAAAGGCACAGAGGTCAGGAGGAGTGTGGGGCATTTGCCAAAGGGTGGAAGGACAAAGGGAGAGAAGAGACAGACAGAGAGACTCAATTTGCTGTAGATCCACCCCAGCCACATCCAAATCTTGAGGATGTCAGTTTCTGAAATGAAATTATAAATGAAGTGATGGAACTTTCAGCAGACCTCTAGAGGAGGAACTCTGTTATTCAATGTTTGAAATGCATCCCCTCAGCTGCAGGAAGGAAATCTGACTGGAGAAGGATGCGGTCAAAACCAAGATACTAATTGAGGCTTTATTTCAATAATCCAGATTAGAGTTGTTGGTAGCTTGGGCTATGGTAAAGATAATTGGAGAACTAAGAAGTAGTTGGCTGCTAGCTACAAATCTGCTGATGCAGGAATGTAGGTCAAAGAGCAACACAATGGGAAAATGACTTGGACTTTCAACTTGAATATCTGTAAAAATAGTTTCCTGCTGGCTGAGCTGGGAGAAGAAGTAAGGACAAGCTTGAGGACACCATAAGGTGTTTCATTCCAAACACTAAAGATGAACCACTTCTTCTCCATCAAGAAATCTGAGAGCTAGTTGATATGAAAAGTCTTTACTACATATGTAAATCTGAGAGTGGACAAGGCAAGGCTGATCCTGTGAAGCAAGTACCGACACTGAAAAGGTCCAGAGGAGGAGCCTTGAACAGCTCCTTAGTTTGGTCAATGTTATGAAAAAACTTGAAAAAGAAGAAGGTATATTTTGTGACCATTCAAATGTCCATTAATGCCTGTTTGTAATCCATTCTATAATCTTCAGTATGGTCATGAGTTACACAGAAGTTATCAACCAAATTATTCTTGTCCAGCACAAAGGACATATGCTCTGCCTTTGTTATTATCTTCTTGATCCATCCCTTCCTCTCTGCCTTCTCCCACCTCCCTCTCAGCCAGTCAAGATAAGTAATAGCTGACAGGGTTTTTTCTTTATTATTATGTATACAGTATACAGAAGAGGACACTAGATGTCATCATAGATGGTTGAGTGCCACCCTGTGGTTGCTGGGAATTGAACTCAGGACCTCTGGAAGAGCAGTCAGTGCTCTTAACCTCTGTGCTGTCTCTCCATCCCTTAAGAATCTTTTGGTCTTGTTAAACCTCATAACAACTAAGACCTGGAAGCCTAGTTTTGAGACAGGCATAACACTCTGCTGGGGAGCATATCCTCGGTTTAACAGTAGTTTTTGTGGCTCACGTAGAAGAACATATCTCTGGACAGCCTCTACCACTGCCGGTTCACTTTGAAGGCTGCTTGCCAGGCCCTACAGCTGCCTTGCCCACCACAAAGCAGCCTTGCTGGAAACAGTGGGCTTTTGCCATTGGGCACAGATCCCATGTACTGTCTGGGGCCATCAGCCTCAGTGGCACCAAGTAGCTCATGTACTGATAATCATGTTACTCTCAGAAAGAAATAGTACTTGGTCTTCCCATCTTTCTACACCCAGACATCTATCCTGTAACTTTATGGACCTTCTGATTCCTTCCGACCCCGGCTCTCTGTGCAAGCCCTTACCCTTTGCAGCACACCCTCGTAAGCCCTGTTTCATAGAACAGAAATGTTTCAACATTTTCTTATTCTACTTCCTCCTTCCCCACTAACTCTCTTCCCCCCCCTCCTCCTCCTGCTCTTCCTTCTTTGACAAGGTTTCATGTATTCCCAGGTTGGCCTCTAATTCTCTATTTTCCCAAGAATGATCTAGAACTTGTGATCTGCCTTCCTTCATCATTCCCCCTCCAGTGATGGGTATGTCACCATGCTCAGCTTTATGCCACACCAGATGAATAAGAATGGTCCTCATAGGCTCATAGATTTGAATGATTGTTCACCAGGGAGTGTTGGCTATTGAAATAATTAGGAAGTGTGGCCTTGTTGGAGAAAGCTCGTCACTGGGAGTGTGCTTTGAGGTTTTAAGAGCCCAAGCCAGACCCACGTGTCTCTCTCTTCCTGTTGCCTGCAGATCTACATGTAGAACTCGCAGCTATTTCTCCAGCACTCACGTGTGCTGGCATGCTGCCATGCTTCCCGCCACCACAAAAATCAACTAAACTGCTGAAACTGTAAGCAGGCCCCAAATAAATGGTTTCTTTTAATAAGAGTTATCAGTAAAATCAAATCCTGACTAAAATACCAGTGGATAAAACCCAGGTTTCCTGCATGCTGGGACATCTCCAATGTCTCCTTCCTGTCAATGTCTATCCACCAGCATTAGATGAAGCCTATCTTACCAAATATGCATGATCTCTTGCTCCTTCCTTGGTGGAGGCCACTGTTTCCTGTACATAGTCCTAGATGGGAAATGCAGAGTAGAGGCAGAATGCAAACAGCTCTGTAGTTCTGCTTTCCATCGTTTATAAAATAGCATTTCTTTCGTTAATTTTGTGTCACTGAATGGTCCCATTCCTTTTTCATCTCTTGTAAACACTGAAACTCTAGACACATGGTCAGCACTATAAGTTTCCCACCACCTCACAATCCTGCCACATTTCTGAAATATTTAAAACTACTTGTAGGCAACCATCCAGCACACCAACCAACCTTCGAGGCTTGGCTATAATTTATGGATGCCTGACAGTGATTATGAATCCTTCCAGAGTCCTCACCACATCTGCTCCCAGGGATCACCAGAACCAGTATGCCTTTCTTCTCATTCAGTGACTGTCAAGCTTCAGCAAAGTGAGCTGAAACCTACTTTCAGAATTTCTAATTTAGTAGGCTTGGGTGGAGCTGAGGAGCATCTGTGTAAGTCATGCTGACACAGCTAGTTTGGGGAGCATCCTTTGAAAATTATTGGCCTCATGTATGAACCCAATATTTTCTGAAGTTGTCTTCATGTAGGATTTACCAGGGCAGCTATAAGAGTAATGGTGTCTATGTCCTGTTCTCATTAGTACCACTTTGTTATCCTTCCTTCTAAACACTTGCTCTGGAGTGACTAGAGAAAGCCATGCAGCTTTCACAGTCTATGGATCATTCTATTAATGTTTGATCATCAGTTATTTTTTTAAGGACTTCTTTATTGTCTATAGCCTCAGCCTCTGGTCTTTCTCTCCTTTCACTCATAATTCCAAAACAGCCTCCTCATTCTAATTCCTCTCCTTAAACTCTTCAGATGACATCATGTCCTATCTCATGATAAAAATAGGTTTTATTAGTCATAGTCATGACATATTCCTGTTGTTTTACTCCACACATGCAAAACATTTATCTATAGCAGCTGATATCCCGCCCCCCATTTCTTCATCTTGGAGGATGATGCATCCTGACTCTAAGTGAAGATCAAGACCCTCTTCTCGCATCACTACAAGTTACCCTTACTGGACTGTTCCCCATTCTTACCCAGCACCTCCTTACTCTGTCCTCTTCCACTCTGCTTCACCAACTGTCCCTCTTTTTCTTCCTCTCTTGCTCACCCATCTATTTGTCAGTTGATGCTGTCTGCTGCTGTCTGCTGATGGTAGATTCAGGAGGGGTAAATTCTTTCAGATGCCTCTTGGATTTGGTATTCAGACCTGAGCCCTTGTCCCACTCTACCCCCTGCATGTGTCTTGCCACAGGAAAAGGGACTTTGTACACCCAAATCACAAATGTATTTATTTCTAGAACCAGACTTTCTCTGTATGCTAAGCACCAGTGAAGAAGCTGCTGAGAAGCATAAGGACCACACTGATGATGTGTCTTCTCCTGACGTGTTTGTGCTGCACAACAAGAGGCAAGTGTGTTGCTTCCATCGGCAATTGAAAATGCAGCAATCAAGACATCCTTTGGGAGACCATTTGTCTAGGGATGTGAGAGTATCCTGTTCACATAGTGACAGTTCCAGCAGATGCAGGAAAAACACAAGACAAAACACTCTACACACAAAAGAAAATGTCAAAAACACAAACAGGAAACAGTACAGGAAGGAAATCAAAAGGCAGGCAGAAGAGCCTTTGCAGAGTTTTGTTAGCTCAACTGGTACAATTAAATGAAGCCTTGTTGAGGAGGTGTGCCTGCACAGCAAGTGCCCTGGGTGCTGTGTTTACTATGTTGTACTAAGGGGTAGGAGATACATTTTTTTATAGTAGCTTTGAAAACCTTAAAATTATGACAGGGTGCTACTTCTGATTTTACACAAATACAAAGTAGGTCAGAGAGTATAATGAAGAAAACTTTGGTATAAAATCTTCTCGTAAAACATATTTAGTGTAATAGTAAATGTTGTAGTTATATAGTACATGTGAATAGTTTAATATCAAATATTGTATACAATTTATTTTTGACATAATATAAAGATATTGATATCAAAGATGTGATAGAGAAGACACATAATTGGATTTTATTAAAATTAAAATCTTCTGTGCCTATAAGACATTACTAAGCCAGGCCTGGTGAGTCAGGTCTATAATCCTACTACTTGAACAGTCAGGTCCAAGGACTGGAAGTTTAAGGGCAGCCTGAGTTACAGAGAGAGTTCCAGGCCAATTTGTGAAATTTAGAGAGATACTGTCTTAAAATAATAGAAAGTAAAAATGAAGCTGGGGTAAAGCTTAGTAGTGAAACACTTGTCTAAGGTATCTGAGACCCTGGGTTCAGTCCCCCACATCCTAGAAGGCATTAGGAGAATGAAAAGATGAGGCAAGACTGAATATACATAACCAGAATACACATAAAAATTCTTACAGATTAATAATAAGAAAACAATCCAAATTTTTAAACAATTAACTTCCTTATTCTTGAGAATTTTACACATGTATGTCAATAAAACATGATCATCATCAATTTCTATTTCCTCTTCAAACTCTCCTCAAATACTTCCAAACTTTGACTCTGTTCAACTTCATGTCTATTTAAAAAAATAATTTAGAGACTGCAGAAACAGAGATTGGAATGTGAAAATATGTTCAGGATAATTATATTTGGCACATTGCACAGCAAAGCCACAATGAGGTGCATGACATATTGAACAGAATGGCATTAACCAAAAGGACAGACAACACGGCGTGTTTGCAAGGATGAGATCACATGGAGCCTCCACAAATTGACAGTAGGAAAGTACAATGACATGACATAGATTCTTTGGGAAAAAAGTTTAGCAGTTCCTGAAAAAAAAAAAAAAAAAAAAAAGCTAAGCAAAACTGTTGTATAATCTAGCAATGTCACTCTCAACTATTCTCAAAGAAAAGAAAACATATGCCAAACATAAGAGCATACATGTAAATGTTCTTGGGAGTTTGATGTATGAAAATTCAAACAAAAACTTCCCAAGCAGAGATTAGGGATATGAGGGACATACCCCAACATGGTAAAGGTACTTTGTATCAAGCATAGCCAGTATCAACTTAAATGGAGAGAGATTCAAGGCAATATCACTAAAATCAGGAATAAGACAAGGTTGCTCACTTTCTCTATACGTATTTAATATAGTACTTGAAGTCTCCCTAGAGCAATAAGAAGGAGATCAAGGAAATATAATAAATAGGAAGGGAATAGGGCTGGAGAGATGGCTCAGCAGTTGAGAGCATTACTGTTCTTCTGGAGGACCTGAGTTTGAGTCCCAGCATCCACATGGCAGCTAACAACTGTCTGTGATTCCAGGATCTGACACCTTTGCACAGTTATGCAAGCAGGCAGGGCACCAGTTAACATAAAAAAAATAAAAAATAAAATAAAAAGAGCTTGTATAAAAAAATAGGAAGGGAAAAAGTCAAAGCATCTTTATTTGCAGATGATATGATAGTATACATAACTGACCCTACAGATTCCACCAAGAAATTCCTACAGCTACACTTTCAGCAAAGCAGGCTACTGAATTAACTAAAAAAAAAAAAAAAAAAAAAAAAAAAAAAAAAAAAAAAAAAAAAAAAAAAAAAAAAAAACAAAAAAAATAAAAA
>PVIH01004703.1:0-135611 GCA_004025045.1 Sigmodon hispidus | reverse complement strand
GTTACAAGGGATTATTTCCACTTTTTTGTATCTGCTGATATTTGCTTTATGACCAATTATGTGGTCAATTTTGGAGAAAGTTCCATGAGGAGCTGAGAAATATGTATATTCCTTTGCCTTTGGGTGGAAGGTTCTGTAGATATCTATGAAATCCATTTGCATCATAACCTCTTTTAGACTCCTTATTTCTCTGTTGAGGCTCTGTTGAGGTTGATCTATCCAGGGTTGAAAGTGGGGTATTGAAGTCTCCCACTATTAGGGTGTAAGAATTGATGTGGGATTCGTGCTTTAACAGTGTTTCTTTTACATATGTAAGTGCCCCTATATTAGGAGCATAAATATTTAAGATTGAAATCTCCTCTTGACCAATTTTTCCTTTGCTGAATAAGTAGTGACCATCTTGGTCCCTTTTAATTGCTTTTAGCTTAAAGTCTACTTTGTTAGAAATTAGGATTGCAACCCCTGCTTGTTTCTTAGGACCATTTGACTGGAAAATCTTTTCCCAGCCCTTTATTCTAAGCCTGTGTCTGTCTTTGCAGTTGAGGTGTGTTTCTTGTAGGGGACAGAAGGATGGCTTCTGTTGTTGTATCCATCTTGTTAGTGTGTGACGTTTTATAGGAGAGTTGAGACCATTGATATTAAGGGAAATTAGTGACCATTGATTCATATTTCCTGCCATTTTTGGTGGCAACTCGTTTGTATTTCCTTTCTCTAGGGTATTCTTCTGTGGACTTATTGATTGATTGTGATGTCATGGGTGTATCTGGGGTCCTCAGGTTGAAGTTTTCCCTCTAATACTCTCTGTAGTGCTGGATTGGTAGATAGATATTCTTTCAGTCTGGCTTTGTCCTGAAATACCTTTTTTACTCCATGTATGGTGATTGATAATTTTGCAGGTTATAGTATTCTAGTTTGGCAGCCATGCTGTTTTAGCGTCTGTATAACTTCTGACCAAGCCCATCTAGCTTTCATCATTTCCATTGAATAGTCAGGCGTTATTCTGATGGGTCTGCCTTTATATGTGAGTTGGCACTTTTCTTTTGCAGCTCTTAAAATTTTTTCTTTGTTCTGTATGTTTTGTGTCTTGATTATAATGTGGCACGCTGACTTTTTTGAGGGATCATACCTATTTGGTGTTCTGTAAGCTTCTTGTATCTTTGTAGACATTTCCTTCTTCAGGTTACGAAAGTTTTCTTCTATGATTTTATTGAAAACATTATCTGTACCTTTGAGCTGGTATTCTTCTCCTTCTTCTATTCCTATTATTCTCAAATTAGGTCTTTTCATGGTGTCCCAGATTTCCTGAACATTTTGAGTTATGGCTTTTTTAGTTTTACTATTTTCTTTGACTGATATGTCTATTTGAGCTACTGAGTCTTCCACTTCAGAGATTCTATCTTCCATCTCTTGAACTCTGTTTGTTATGCTTGTATCTGTGGTTAGGGTTAGGGTTAGGGTTAGGGTTTGTATTTTCTTCTATTTCTTTAAGGCTTTTTTTCATATCTTCTTTTAGAGCTTCGATGATCATCAAAAAGGAATTTTTGGTGTTGCTTCCTTCTGCTTCCTCTTCATTGCTCAGTTTAGGTCTTGTATTTGTAAGATCACCACTCTCTTCTGGAGTTACCATGTTGTCCTTTGTATTATTATGTAATTTTTGCACTGACGTTTGCCCATGGCTTCAGTGGTTCACGATTAGATGGGTCCTGGTCAGTTGTGGCACTCGGGTTTATGTGCCTCCTGTCACCTCTCTGGTCAGGGTCTGAGTCTGTCTTTCAGAGACCCCTGCAGTTGTTACTTCGCTCAGTTCCAGGTGGAGGTGTGTAGCCGTGCAAATTCCCTCAGCAGAGATTATCTGCCCCTGCTCCAGAGTGGGCCCGGGACTCTGCAGACAGCACTTGGTCCCGGGAGCGGAACAGGAAGCTATGGGAGCTCAACTCTCCCTCCCAGGCTGGGATATAGGAGCTTGGGCCTGGCGACCCCTCCTCACCTCTGGGCGGGGTCTGAGTCTGTCCTTCTGAGTCCCCTCCAGATGTTGCCTCGCTCAGTTCGAGGTGGCACTGGGTAGCCGTGCAACTTCCCTCAGCAGGAGCTGCGGGTATGGTGACTGGCAGTGTTTATCCGCCCCTGCTCCAGAGTGTGCTGGGACTCTGCAGACAGCACTTGGTCCCAGGAGCAGAACCGGAAGCTATGAGAGCATTAAGATATTTTCATGTTGAACCATCCCTGTGTCTCTGGGATGAAACATATGAAGCCTACTTGATCATGATGGATTACTTTTTTGATGTACTCTTGGATTCAGTTTGCCAATATTTTATTGTATATTTTTCTATCAGTGTTCATGAGAGAAATTGAATTTGGCGATTTTCCTTCTGTTTCTATTTTGTGGGATAATTTGAGGAGCTTTAGTCTTCTTTGAAAGTTTATTGATTTCTTCCAAAATTGTTTGTTGTTTTCCTTAATTTCTTTAAGGGATTTTATTTTCATTTTCTCTTTAAGGGCCTCTATCATCTTCATAAAGTAGAACTAAAAGTAATTCTCTTGTGCTTTGGCTGTATTAGAATGTTCATGTCTTGTTGTAGGTCAGCTGGGTTGCTCTTTCTAGCATTGTGTTCTTACACTGCCATTTAGGCACTTGGATTGGGGTACTTATAGGTATAGGTGTTGAGTTCTGCATTTCTCTTTGATGGATAGGTGTTTTGTTCCTTAGTTTCTATCTGCTGATCTGGTCCAAGGGTTCTGGTGGCTAGCAAGTCTTCAGGTCCAATAGGGTATCTATGTCCTATGGGGTTTTGGGGGCCATGAGTCTCTAAATTCAGCCTGGCCTCTGGTAAAGCTGAAGTCTTCTTTCAAATTTTTAGGCAGGATTATGGAGCACAGGGAGAGGGTACAGTCTGGGGTTGTTGGGCAGGCTTTAAGGAGTGTTAGTACGCAGAGGGAGGTGTCTTACCTGGGGTCCCTAGGATCAGCCTGACCTCTGGTAAAGCTGCTGTGGGCTGGGGTATGGAGCACAGGGTAAAGGATGCAGTCTGTGATTCTTGGGCAGGCTTTAAGGAGTATTAGAAAGTGGTGGGAAGCATCTTACCTTGTGGCCCTAGATTGGACTTGACCTCCAGCAGAGCCTAGTCTTCTTAAATTGTAGTTAGGAATATAGAGCCCAGGGGAGGGGGTATCATGTCACCTTTAATAACACCCCATCTCATGGACCCTTTCTAGCTTTTTGGCCTCTACAGACACTCCAAATTAAATACACAAATCTAAAAGAAATCAAAGCTAGAATTCAGATATGAGGGATAACACCCTTTATCTCTCTGGGCCTGGATTAACTCACTAGGATATCTTTCAAGTCTATCTATTTTTTATGAATAAATTTTATAATTTTATACTTCTCTATAGCTGAATAAAACTCTATTATGTACCACTCCCCCTAGAAGAACACCTGACTCACTCTTGAGGTTGCGGGGAGAAAACTGGATCTGCCAGGAGTGGAGACTGAACTAAGCAATATTGGGACAGTGGGACCATGGGACTGCCTGCTGCCTGCCCAGGGAGGGGATGGGGAGTTGTGGAGAAGAAAGAACGACCTGATGTGGTGGGAGGGGGAATGGACCTTGAATAAGGATATACAAGAATAGAAAGTGTGACTTCTTTGTTCATAATAATAATAATAAGATAAATAACAAAAAATTCTATTATGTATAAGTACTACATATTCATCATCCACTCATCAGTTAATTGGCATCCAGGCTGATTCCATTTTCTGGCTACTATGAATAGAGAAGCAAGATATGCAGGATATATGGAGTCCCTGGGTATGTGCCCAGGATTGATATAGAAGGAATATGTGGTAATTACATTTTTATCTTTTTGGGAAAACTCTACTTGATATCTATAATGGTTATACCAGGTGTTCTCCTTGGCCATATCCATGATCATATTTGTTGTTACTTTTTCTTGATGATAACCAATCTGAGATGGGTGAGATGGAATCTCAAGTACTTTTAATCTGCATTTTCCTGATGGCTAATGGTGGTGAATATCTTTTAACTTTTAACTAGCCATTTATATTTCTTCTTTTGAGGACTGTTCGATTGTGCAACCCATTTTTAATTTTATTGTTTGTTTGCATGATTTTATTTTTTGTATATCTTTATATTAATCCTCTATCAGATATATAGTTGGCATACATTCTTTCCTATTCTGCCTGACTTGGTTTTTCTGAGGGAGGATTTTCATCATTGAGGAGATGGACCAAGACATTCCATGGATCTAAGGTATGGATGGGAATAGAAATATCTTCAGCCTTCACTTATAGGTAAAGAGTGGCTTTGGAAGAAGGTCCTTGCCATTAGCTAATCATTTGAGGCTAGAATTTTGCTTTCTCCAGATTGAAAGGTTTTAAATTTGATTATCCACACTATTTATTGCTTTTTTTCTAGTGTGTGTTTTGCTCAGTAGCCAGGGGGTTCTGGCTACTGATGTGATACAGTCATTGGAGGTAGGAGTCCCCAGCCATGCACTCCTGGTTGGCAAAATTGCCACAAGATTGGTACTGCAGAAAGGACTGTGGTATATAGGTGTTCACAATTGCCAGCAGCAGAATCCAGCACCCAGCTATACATAGCTACAATGTTGCTTTTTCTATGGATGAAGACTCATGACAAGATTCAGAGATCAGCACAATTAAGTTCTATATAGTTACCAAGAAGTCATAGTATCATCTGAAATCTACTAAATAGGGTATTTTCTCCATACAATATTCTTTTTAAAGATGTTAGAAAAGTCAGAATTTCTTCCCCGGGCCCAGAAGTTTTGTTGTCTGGGATTCCAGAACAAGGTAACTTCCCATTAAAGTTTGAGCCATGATTTTTTTTTGGGGGGGTAGGGCAGAGTTGAGACTGAAAATAAAGGAAGACACATTTTAATTGAGAAGGGATTCTGAAAATTTCTTGAAGAACTGAGATAACTCTGAAGTCAAAATACCTTAAGAGAAATTCTGAAAAAAAAAATGAGAAAGGGTTCTATGCCAGCAGATAACTCTAATGTTGTAATGTTAGTCAGGTGAAAGAGAGCCAGGAGGAGCTTCTCTCCCCAACCTCAGTCACCAATGTCTTAGACAGCAAGCCCACAAAGAAAAAAAGGCTAAATAAGATCTGATCTAGGAATTGCAGAATAATCACTATGGGTAGCAGTGATATAGGCAGATAGAGAAAAACTGGATTATGCAGTCAGAAGTCTCTGTCCTGCCAAAAGCTCCCAAATACCCAGCATCTACTTCCCAAATAATTGACTCAGAGGCTTAATATTATAGTAAATGCTGGACCAGTAGCTCAAGCATATTACTATCTAGCTCTTACACTTAATTTAACTGATAATTTAGCCATGTGACTTGATACCTTTTCTTAGCCCAGAATTCTCATCTTGCTTCCTCTGCACCTGATGATGACTGTGTTTCTGCCTTTCCTCTTCCCAGAATTTTCCTAGTCTGGTTGCTCCACCTCTACTTCCTGCCTGGTTATTGGCCAATCAACATTTTACTAAACCAATATGAGAGACACATCTTTGCAATGTACCAGAGCATTATGCCACAGCAAGATTAGGTCTGGGGTGTACTGAATAAAGTTCCCTAGGACCACAACTCCTTGATAGTGTCTGAGGCCCTGGTGTTAACCAAATAGCATTCTGGAAGTCCTTCAAGAAAGAGGGGCAGAAAGTAAGCACTGAGGTAAGTGCCATCTGGCTGTTCTTAAATGGAAGGGAGCTTAAGTTAGTTTTAGTGTCTTGAGTCCTGTTAGAACTGCTCTGTAGGGGCTGGAGAGATGGCTCAGTGGTTGAGAGCACAGACTGTTCTTCCAGAGGACCTGAGTTCAATTCCCAGCATCGACATGGCAGCTAACAACTGTCTGTATCTGACACCCTGATACAGTTATACATGCAGGCAAAGCACCAATTCACATAAAATAAAAATACATATAAAAAGAATTGCTCTGTATAAGTATACAGACCTTTTAAGATGGAGGAGTCGTATCTAGGATGGGACCTTTTTGAGTTTAGCAGTTGTAGAATTCAGGAAAATAATTTTGTGGAGTCCTATATATTTGGGGCTCATGGCAGGGCAGTGGGCTTCTGCCAGTTAAACCTAGTTATCTATCTGGAGCCTTGTGTCTACCTCCTCAGTGGAGAAAGGGACGGGGAAGAGGAGGTGAGTTATTTCCCATAAAGGCTGCCTAAAAAGGACAGTATTTGAGATGGTATTTGTAGGGGCAAAGGAGAGTCCACTGGGTATTTGCACAGAGGAAGAATAGGTCTACCAAATGTGACCTCAAAGGGGCTGAGGTGTGTATATTTTGGCCCAAGAGGGCATATTCTCAAAAGAACTAGAAGACAAAGCTTTACCCAGTCTAATTTTAGTTCTAGGGAGTGTTTGGTCAGTGTTTTCTTAATATATATATATATGCATACATACATATATATTTATGTGAATTGGTGTTTTGCCTGCATGTGTAACTGTGTAAGAGTGTGATTTTGTAACAGCTGAAGACCTCTGACTTCTACCCCCAGTCAATATAAAGCCATTGAGACCACAGGAACCTAGGATAACCATCCAGGTATCAATAAGTCTCTGCCATTTTAATTGACACATAGGCCATTTGAGTTATACTTTCTGCTATACTTAATCCTTCTCAGATATCTGAAGGTGTTGATAACTAACTATATTTTTGCCCATTTGGCTGCAAGTACCTAGCTCCTAACCCCAAGGCTAGAGCTGCTTGATCAATTAACTTCATATGTAAAAATCAGGCCTCACTTTAAAGCTACTAGGTCTCCAGCTGAGAAAGGCAGATGCTGTTTTTCTTGTTGGCAGACTTCATACTGAAAGAGATAACTCATAAACTAGGTTTTTAATGAGGTTTTTTTCTTTTACTATTTCTTTATTTAAAACAACTTGCTTTACAATGACTGCTCTCAATAATCACCCACTTGTGTCTTGTGGTAAATGACTAAATGGAAAAAAAGGCTTCAAATGGAGCTTTACTTAACTCTTTCTCTTATATATACTCTCCCAATCTATTATGTACTACTTTTAAAAACCCAATTAGTGAATTAAAAATTAACTAATTGAATTATATCCTCTATTTTTTCAACTCAGTCCTTTAGAGGTGCTAAGGAAACCATCAGCTACCTTTTTTGCTATTGCAAATGCTTTGTAATTAATTAAGGTTAACTATTACTTCAAAATTAGAATAACTTTGTAAATGGATCTTCTTATTTTGGCCCTTATTAAAGGGCTATTTCTTTATTAAGGACTGGATTTCATATTTGATGACTCCAGTCACTAATTTTGGTGTAATCACATACTTGAACACCCATTATCATCCTGTAATTCTGAAAAAATTTTATCACCCTCCAAAGAGCCATGCTGTTGAGATTTCATGGATGGTGTTATGCCATATCTAAATGATAAAATCCTGCAACAGACTTCTTGGTCTTGTATCTTGTACACTCTTCCATTTCCCATTTCTACACTGTTTTCTGGGCCTTATGTATAGAGGTTATGTTGTAAATGTATCAATTAGGGCACATCATCTTAAGTTCTCTGATTTTGACTTATTATGGCTTTCTGTAATGGTCTGTGTCTGCTTCAAAGAGAAGCTTCTTTGATAAAAGCTGAGAGCTTGCTTTCCTGTAGGTACAAGCGTGTACATTCAGAATATAGTTAGGAATTATACTGGTTTATAACACTGGCAATAGTAGATTCTCTTTTAGGGTTCATGGCCTCACCATGGCCATGAGTAGTGTCTGAGGTTAATAGGACCAGGCATGGATTCCCTTCTGTTGAATAGTCATGGAGTCCACTTAGGCCTTACTGTACCCTGTGGTTGTTTGAATGCACAGGGATGGCCCCCATAGGCTCACATATTTGAATGTTTAGTTCCCAGTTGGTGGACTATTGGGAAGGATTAGGAGGTGTGGCTTTGTTGGAGGAGGCGTGTCACTGGGGGTGTGAGCTTTGAAGTTTCAAAAATCCACATCAGGCACAGTTCTCTCCTTCGATGCTGAGCGAGATGTAAAGGTCTCAGCTACTTCTCCAGTGCCAGTCCTGTCTATTTCCCAAAGTTATGATCATGGACTAACCCTCTGAAATATAAGCAAGCCCCATTTAAGTGCTTTTGTAACAGTTTCCTTAGTCATAGTGTCTCTTCACAGTAGTACAACAGAAGCTAAGATACACTTTTAGGGATGGCTTGCTGTGCTGGAAATTGTTGAGGTTCATAGGCAGTACAGTTGTGTTAGAGCATTCATTGCAGTTTGAATATTACCTTCTGGGATTATGAAAGCTAGCCCGCAAGGAAGAAGTACATGATTTCAGCAAGAAGGACTTAAATTCAAGGACTGGGAGGTAAGCAAAGGCAATAGCAATAGCCTAAATTGTTTGTTCTTGGACATTCCCAACCAAAAACTTAAAAGGAAGTTTCTTGTGCTTGGTACTCGATTTTTTGTCACATAGTTTATGGCTCTTGGGAAAAGCATTATTATCTCAAACCATGTATGTATGCCCACACATTTATATGTTATAGGTAATTTTAGCTAAACATAAACCTAACTCTCTATGGCTATTTTAGACATGCATAGTGTCATTTATCCCTTTCCTTCTCTTTCCTTCTGTATCATCTCCCTCCCCATCCCCAATTAAAGCCTACCCCCATTTTGCCTACTGTCATCTATATATCACTTGTATCCATCATCCCACTTTATAGAGCTATTTCCTGTATCCATAATTTCTTTTTACTTTTATGGTTTATGTGATTACTCTAGTCTATATATTCGCTAAAGATTTGGAGCTAGTAGGAGTCCCAGATGAAAGAGAAAGGAAGGATTTGTCTTTCTGGGGCTTACGCACCCCCCTCATTATAATTCTAATTTCAGTGATGTACCTGGGAAGTTTATGACTTCATGTGTCTTTACAGCTGAATAGTATTTCATTGTGTATGTGGACCACCTTTTCCATACCCATTCAACACTTGAAGGACATTTAGGCTATTTCCATTTTCTAGCTATTGTGAATAGGGCGGCTATGAACATGGCTGAACAAGTATCTGTGCAATCAAATCCTTTGGGCATAGACCAAGGAGTAGAATAGCTAAGTCAAATGGTAAATGTACATTTAGCTTTTTGAGAATTCTCAAAAGAGATTTCAGAGTTCCATGACTAGCTTTCTCTCCCACCAACAGTGAAAAAGACTTCCTGCCCCCCCCCATGCTTGCCAACAGTTGTCAGTTGTCTTGTTGATCTTGGCTATTCTGACTGAGATGAGATGTCCCATTTTGATAGTGTTCCAATAGTTTGTTATATGCAAAACCAAAAGTCTTAATATGACTCACAGGGCCCAGCCTGCTATGTTCTCCACAGCAGAACTGTTTACCCACACTCCTCCAAAGCTGAGGAGTGTGGTTTTTATAAAGATAGCCTAAAATGCAGTCCTGATTGTCAGAAATGCATTGTCTCTAAATAAGAAATAACTTTTAGTATTTGGCAAGTTAAGGATTTATGATTTGAATTCTTACCCTTATAGAACTCTATGTGGATTCCTGGTCTGCTATATGCTTAATTGCCTGTGTAGTAAATGTAATTAATATCTGGATTTCTAATGTGACTGCATGTATGTGAAAGAAATTAAGGCATTTTCTTTTTATTATATTGTATGTGTGTATATGTACATATGTACATGCCATATCACATACCTGTGGTCAGAGGACAACCTATGGGAGTCATTTGTGTTCTAGAGACTGAACCCAGGTCATCGGCACCTTTGTCTGTTGTACCATCTCAATACCTTAAACTATTTTCAGTGGTGGAGCTAACTAATGTTGGACCTAAATAGAATCTTTCCGACCTCAAACTCTTTTGGAAGGGATAGGAACATTAATTGTTTGGGTTAGGAGAGTACATTGCATTAAATGTTTTCAATATGTCTTTTACTTCATTTTAGCAACCTGGTTTATACTTAACTCCTCCATCCTACTAACCAACTGATTTTTACTGAGAACTGTACACAACAGATAACTAGTTTCTAGAGCAATTCTGGTGGCAGGTTTTTCTCCACAGAAATGTTCTGATTTGCAACTAGGTTTTATAACCAGTTTCAACAGTATTAGTATTATAATCGACTTCAAAGGCCAGTCTTGATTTGTGTTTTGCTGCTTACTCTTTTGTTCCACTGGTACCTCTAAGCGGCCCACTGAGAGCTCAAAGGACCACCCCAATCCAATAACTCACATCAAGCCCCATTCAACTGCTCCCCTACCCCACTGAAAGAAATGATGAGATGCAGGCATTGGTGACATTTATCCATTTATTAAAATACTTTAAGAAGCAATTACTATATTAATTTTGAGGACTGGTGTTCCATTTTGTGGGGAGGGCTAAGAGGAATAGGCACACTTAGTGGATCTTTTCCTTATCTGTTGTTATTTTCAGTTATTCCATGACTATTCCAGCTTCCTCCCCTCCCCCCGACCAGGTCCTGGCCCTGCTACTTATTTGCAAGGCCACTGAGAAAACACAGAACACATAATAGTAAACAACAATGTATTACAGATTAGCAAACAAATGCAACTCCACAAACCATATAGCCAATCAAGGTCTCTTATTTAGTGGAAAGGTGTGAATGAGGTCTGATTTCTTTGGCATTAGTTTCTGTCTGTTATACAACTAAAATTCTACTGTGTCCTAAGGAAAGATGATGTTGACCCTCAATTGTTCCTTCTTGTCAGCTTTTAGTACATTGAAAATATCCTCTTTCTTCTTCCCTCACCCTTTTGGGTGTAATAGAGGGCCTTAATGGATAGCAGTTGGCCTCTTACCGTATCAGTGCCAGAAGTGGTTGGTGGCAACTTAACTCTTTGGATTTTTTCCTTCCCTGCTGTTCTTCTGGCCAAGAATTCGAAACTCAATCAATTCTACAGACAGTGCTACCAAAGATACAAGCAAACCCCAGAGCTTTGATTCTTAATGATTTCTGTACATAACTGTAGTGGATACTTGGTGTCTGGTCCTACCACCTGAGCAACTGTATTAAAACGAGAAAATCCTGAAAGGAGCCCATATTCTCAGAGGCTAAAGAAATGAGAGACAGAGAGAGAGAGAGAGAGAGAGAGAGAGAGAGAGAGAGAGAGAGAGAGAGAAAAAAGAGAGAGACAGAGAGAGAGGGAGGAAGGGGGAGAGAGATAAGAGAGAGGGAGGGAGGAAGAGAGGAGAGAGAGAGAGAGAGGGAGAGGGAGGGAGGGAGGAAGGGGAGAGAGATAAGAGAGAGGGAGGGAGGAAGAGAGAGGAGAGAGAGAGAGAGAGAATGAATGAATGCGAATGAATGAGAATATCCCTTCTTGCTTTGTTTTCCAATTAAATATGTGAACAAGTTCTTAGTTTAGCATGTCAGCTTCCCTTTTCAGGGAACATTTGGCAGCTAAAGAATCTAGATGGTATCCGGACCATTTCAACAAAGCACACTTGCTCCTTAGCTTATCAGTTTTGCTCCACATTTCGCTCTAGTCCCCATCCTACAATATCACTGTGACTCAGATAGGAGGACAGGGTGGGGAATGAGTGGGACTTCAGATGGTACAACAGAGCAACAGCAGCATCACAGCACACAAAGACCTACAGCACTTCAGCAAAATAAGCAGAGATGGAGTCCTATTACAGTTGACTGTCATTTAAGATAAAAATAATTACAAGACATAGCCCTGCTTAGTCATTACCAAGGTAAGGCTACTGTTTCCCAGGTTTTCCTTCTGTTTCCTTAAGTTTACTTATTTATAAATGATCCATTTTGGAAAGGAGTCTTCTGAGAAAATTCAACACGGTTCCCAACTATGTGAGTGTGCCTATGCAGGCTCCTGCAGCCAAGGAGGATGGATGACATTGGTGGTTTAACCTGGTACCTCCTCCTTCCAAGAAAGAGTGATAAGAGAAAACCAAAGATGCTGCAACAGCACACTCCACTTAAATACATGCACTGTCAGCAGTACACAGTCTGATAATTGAAGTTTGAAATGTTTCCTGTCTTCTTTTCCCATTGAATTTATTCTCTAGTTGTAGAGCTAGGACAGTTTGGTTTGGCACAGCTTATCAGACACTGGGGGACTACCCCATTGTTAAGTCTCTTTTCTCCCCCTTCAAGAGGTGGAACACAGGCAGCTGGTTTAAGTGGCTTCGGCTGGTGGAGTTCTAGAAAGTTAAGAACCAGTAACTGGAGTCTGGATTGTGCACCTCAGTGAAGCAGCCATTGGACTGAGTCAGATAATTGAGCACGCTAAGTTGGGCTGAGCAGTGAAAAGAGGGCAGTTTTCTGGATTTTTCTTGTCAAGTGGGAAGGGACACTTAAAAGGTATGACTTGAGGGCGGCAATGAGAGGCAGACCAGAGACGTTCTCTCTGAGCACTGGACTTTCATTAGATTTACTTGACCGAGATTGTACACTTAAAAAAAAAAATCAAATGAAGATTTGGAGCAATTTAGACCTACTATGTTTTCATGAAAACCTTGGAAGCAGAACAGTAGGGAATCCGAGGCTTTCAGCCTTTCCTTTCCCAGATTCATGTTCTTCCTGGTCACCGTGACTGCCCCTCTTATATTTAGGGTTTGAAAAGGGGGCAAGATATGAAATTTGAAGGTAATTTGAAGAGTGAGCCGACAGCCTCTCCAATAGCTGCAGGCCCACATTAAGCTTATGGGGAAGGGAACAGGCTGTGGTGGGTTGACATGGTTTTTCTTTGGGGGTGAGGACAATAAAGCTTGGGCAGTTGCTGATACAGAGCCAGGTAAAACAGAGCAAAATGGCAGCATGCCAGCTTGGCCCCTACTGCAGGGCATTGGTGTTTTGTTCCCTTTCTGTGGCCTGGCTCAGTGTTTTAAGTGGATGTCAGAATTAGCTGGACTATAAGTAGACTCCAGCTACTTCTAAGACACTAAAAATGCACCAAAAGATTAGAAGCTCCACCAAGAACCGGGGCAGTTGGTAGAGTTGTGTATGTGTATAGGATAATAGGGAAGGGGAGGGATTCTTGGGCTATCACAATAAATTAGAGGGTCACTTAGAGGTCGAGTTGTATTTTCAGTTCTTAAAAATATATATATATGTACATCTTTATGTCTCTGTATATAATCTATACTGCAGCACAGCGGCAAAACATTTAGTTTAAAAATCCAGCAAGAATGCAGGCAAGCACTCCATGGAGACATGCAGGCTATGATCAAGGCGAAAAGACAAGAGCCTGTACGGTTGCCATGAGGGTGAGGACCAACCAGTGGGCCCACCCAGCCACGAGAGCACCACCTGGACATGTGCGAAGCCATACATGTACACATGGCAAAACACAAAGAGTTTATGAGGAGAGGGGAGAGGAAGCAGAGGTAGAGGAGGAGAAGGGGAGAGAGACGGAAAAGAAGGGAGGCTGGTGAGGAAGAGAAGAAGAAAGAAAATGAGGGGAGGAAAGGTAAGGAAGGAGAGAGTGAGGAGGAGGAGGGGCGAGGGAAGGAGAGGAGATGGGAGGGGGAGGGAAGGGCAGAGGAGATAAGCGTGGAGAGACTCATATCTACAAGATTCACATGATCACTGTAAAAGACAAGTGGATAAGCCTCCGGGACCTTGGTCTCATCTTCTTGCGCCAGCCAACTAGGAGTCATCTTTTGAAATTTCAGATTGAACTTGGCAGGACTGGAGGAGAAACACTACCAAGCCTGCATGCCCTGCCCTCTCTTCCCCTTTCTGAGAGTCGGTTACTCATTCATTCCTTGGTGTCAACAGTCTCTCTGCTAGTGAAAGAAAGCCATTCTAATACTTCCTAAAGAGATGTACTCCCATGACTTCTTATAGATCCCAGGCTATTCATAAAGAGTCTATCGGCAAGAAACGATGTAGTTGCTCAAAGCACACAAAGAGAAGAAGAACTGAACAAAACAACTCGAAACAAAATCTTTGGCCAACAAGAAATGTAACCCTCTAAGGAGATCTGATTAAGTCCAGGGAAAATATATTACTACAAGAATTTGGAGGGTCTTTCTTGGTGGTGCTCATGTTTGTTCTAATATAATTGAGCTCAGTCTTTAGTGAGGTTTGGAGTTTTTAGTAGAATTCTGTGGAGAGGGCTCTCTGTCCAGCTTTCAAGGACTACGGCTAAGAACTTGAAGGTGTTGGAGGGTCATCAGCTTTTGCTGCACTGCCACGATTTTTGCGACGCCAGAACCTGCCTTCAGAGCCAAAAAGGTACAGAAAGAATGAAGTTAGTGCTATGTCACATGCTTCAATGTGTGAGCCCCACAGAGGGCAGAGTAGCAGGAGACACTGTTTCCTTCCTACTGTAGAGACCATCCTTAAATCAAAGAAGAAGCCACTGAAGACTATATAAAGTAAATGCAAATAGGATTAATGTTTTGAACCTAATCCTCTAGGCAACTACTGGCCTCTATCTAAGTCTACAGAAAGCCTTTCATACACTGGAGGTTTCCAAATGTCACATTCTTAAGGAACCAAATCAGTTGGACCACAACCACAGGAAATATAGTTAGATGCAAAAGATTTTCTCTTGCCATCTAAAAACAAACTGCCATCCATCCCATCTCCTGTTCTCACAGCTGCTAATGCTCCATCTTTGAAGCTTTCATGTTTCCTAAGCCTCAAACTTAGCAGAAACCCATGAGCATCAGAATGAGGACAACTGAAAATTCTAGTGGAGTCTTCTTCTGCATCCCATTCACATCTCAACAATACTTCAGGCCAGTTATAAGGAAGAATGGTCCAAAGACATCTTAGGAATGGGTCAAACAGTAAGGTCCCTATCTGACTGCGGGTTTCCTTTTGGCCATCCAGCCCACATGGTACCATTCCTTCTTAGGTTCACCTCTTACCAGCCAGCATTCATATTCTCTAGCTTACTTGGCTTTTTCCTGGAGTCTCCCTTTCTAACACACACCCGTGAACATTTCTGATGGTCCTCTCAGGTCTCTTTGAGGTATCCAAGCTGTTGTTCATGCCCTCTGTGCAAGTGGAATTGACTCACCCAGAAATCCAGGGAATCTTTGGCTTGATTTTGGTTTTCCTCCTTCCCGTTTCTTCTTCCCCAGCTTGGGAAATCTCACTTTGAACCTGTGACTTAGACTGCTGGTTTCAGAAGCGTGCTCCTGAGAAAGCACATGAAAAGTAAGGTCAGACTGTGTTAGTTGACATTCTAAAATCCCTTCTAGGAGCCCTTTAAAGTGATGGACAAGGATCAGTGCAGAAAGCAGGTGGATCTACCTTCAGCTTGGCTAGGAGTCACCCTTACTCCTGTGTCTCAATAAAGAACCTGAGCTTTAGAAAGAGCCCACTCTGTGCCATGGGCCTTTCTGGATATATCAGTAAATGCTCCTTACACAAGCCTCCAAACAAGCTGGGCAAATGGCCACTATCACTCCTGAATTAGCAATGAAGGAAGGCTGGGAGTCAGGGGAAGGCTGTGCTAGGGAAGGAGGAAGTGGAGACAAAGCTGGACTTCTTTCTGTTTGTTGAAAAGAAAAAGAACAAAAACCGAAAACACAAAGGTTCAAAGGTTAAGCATTTCATGTGAGGTCACGTGAATTGTCAGGGTCACTGTGGCTCATATGGCAGTTCTTTGTAAGTTAGAAAAATGTATTCCATCTTTCACACGTCCAGCTGAGAGTTGCTATTTGCCCCCTTAGCCAAGTATCCTGTATAGGGAAGAGTCTGCCTTACAGGCTACCTGTTTTTCTGTCTGCAATGCAGAGGGTTCTCTAAACAAACTTACTAATTTTGAATGTAAGTTCTTTGTTGTCCTGATAACGCAGGGTCTGTAATTCTAGTTCATTCTCTAACTCATATCTTGTTTCTGTAAAAGCTTTCTTATTTTACTTCTGTTCCTAGAAAGATAATCCTGAGATTGACTTATTGCCAAGAAATCTAGCCAAACACATTACACGAGGCTTTGGGGTAAAGTTTCTTTCAGGATTAGTTATGCTTCTGGTCCCTTCCATCAGGGGAAGAGTCCATGCCTACCTTCATCCTCTTCCAGCACTCACTGACTTCCATTGTAGCCTTTTTTTTTCCCCTAGCGCCGCTCCTGGCTGTGAGGTCTAACCTTCACAACTGCCTTTTACAAACAACTCCAAGACAGTGCAAGGCCCCTACCCTCAGTTAGAGCCTTGAAAAGTCCAATAAATAACTGACTTTTGTCCTGATCTCCCCCAGCAAAGTGGGTTTGAAATCAGAAAATCTAATCTCCAGGTAAGGGTGCTTAATGTGAGCAACACCTCCTTGGCTTATTTTCAGTCTACTTCCTTTATTCAGGGCTTCATTTTCTAGAAATACTGTAGCTCAGAAAAGGGATTTTGCCCCAGGTGAGGAAGACTAACATGTAAATTGGGACCCCAAGGTATAGGCTGATTACTCTCCAGCTAGTTTACTTAGCTCGGGAACTTAATGGGGGATAGCTGAGGCAGGTAGGTCAGAATAAAACAAAGAGTGAGAACTTGCTTTGCTTATTGTCTTCCTTTCCCAGAAAGCTACCGATAAAAACATGAAGTACACCAGGCTTTGGAATGTAATCACCAAAGACTGGTAAATCTTTAAGTCTTTGAAGACAATGAGTGGATCTCAACCTTCCAATGCTGCGACCCTAGTTTCCTCACGTTGTAGTGACCCCAACCATAAAATTATTTTCATTACTACTTCGTAACTGTAATTTTGCTACTGCTATGAATCATAATGTAAGTATCTGTGTTTTCTGGTGGTTTTTGAGGCTGCAACCCACACGTTAAGAACCACTGTTGTAACATTTGACTTTTCATTGTGATTTTTCTTGTGAAATAAGAGCTTTTCCCCTGCACTTTCCCAAGCATGCCTATATCAATCTTCACATGTATACTACTGGCATTAAAACAGCTATGAGGAGGCAGGCAGGGATTCTGAATTTTGAAATGAATGTTTTTATGGTGGAAATTTTTTGAGATAATCTCTGTCAGATCACAAAGGGAATACTTTGTTGTAGGTAGCTATTTTTGGAGTACTTGGTTTATGAATGAATATGAAAGTTTCCAATCTTAGAAAAGTATTCAAAGCAGGTCAAATATTGACAGCATCTATCTGTTACACTGTTTGATTTTCCTCTTATGCCACATATTGGCTGCCAGAGGCAATGAGGGAAAGGGAACAGGTAGCAGCAGAAAGAGGAGGAGGTGTTTGGAAGAATCAACTGCCAATATGACCTAGATATCAAACATTTACAACAGCTGTCTGCAAACGACTGTTATGGCTGTGCTAGCATGTTCCAGATGTGGTTGAGTTCTGACAGCAGGCACTGAGCGAAGCGCTTGTAGTCTAGAGAACAATGTGATCTTCTTATTCTTTCTTGCTTTTGAATGGTTCTCTTTCTGATTATTTTCCCATGCTCACCTACTTGTTCAGTTTTGCTGCTTTGTTCTGTCCATTTATGATAAGGATATAGGGAAGAGGATTCATTAATGCATTGGGCCTCTGTTACACCCATCCTATATACTGATCCCATACTATAAGACCCTACACCAAGAGAAAATTCCCCACTCCCCAGGTTACAAACCTCTGGAAAAAAGATTTGATTCAACCAGTCAATTGCCATTATCCTTCTCAGTTCTGCATTCATGGCATCCAGGGCAGTTTGTAGCATGGCCTCGTCCTCAGCATGTCTCAGCTGGGATAGACAGGGAGAACAGTGAGTGTACATTGCCTGGCACTTTTCCTTAGAGTCTACTCTGAGTCCATGCTAGTGACCAAGAGATCATACAGGTAACAACATATTGTATAGCTCATTTTGGCCAAGAGATTATGTTATTATTATAAGGGCACCAAATTGTAGCTTATTTAGCCTACAATCAGATTGTTTACTTATCAAAGCTAATACTAGCTTTTTACAGCTCTTTTTTTTCACCAAGAAGATTCAAAAAATAGTAAGATGACTGAGGTGTCTTTGGAGCTGGGCATGCTCAGTTTCACAAGTGAAGGGTTTTTTTTTTTCCAGCATAAATTAGCACCATGATTTCTGTTTGAGCTACAAGTAGCTAAAGTTGACTTCCAGTTTCTGAAGCCATATCAGCATCCACATAAGTACCAGCTATCACTAACATCTGAGCATACTATGTATATCAGGTACCATCTTACTCACTTTCCTCAATACCGTCATAATACCTTTCAATGTATAATTATTCTCATTTCATAGGTGAGAAAACATAATCAAAGAAGTTGACTGTTCAAGATTCCATGGCTAATGTTTGGTTGATATCCCTGAAAGGCCTGCTTTGTCTCAAGGAAAATGGATGGGGAGGGGAAGGGGCTGGGAGGGGAGGAAGGAGGACAAACTAGGGCTGGAATGGAATATTTGGGAGAATAAATTTATTTTTACAAAGATTATATGGCTAGACAAAAATCTGTCTAACTTAGTAGTCTACATTATATACAATACTGATCCACAAAGGGTATATAAGTTATCCAGATGATGGACGGAATAGTTATTATACATTATACTTTTAAAAAATAGTTTGTAAAACAAGGTGAGGTTAGGGAAAGTCTGTCTCAACTTTCCCTTCTAGGTAGCTACCAGATAATTTGTATTTGAGCTCAGAGCCCTCAAAACTTCCCCCTATTTCCTGATGCTGTTTCCATGGAGAAAGTTTATAACATTTACAAACTTGAGAGAAGAGCATCTCTGAGGAGCTCACTCTTTATTTGTAGCTGTATCAGCTATAATGAGAACACTCTGCATCCGGTGGCTAGTCTTGACCCAGGAGACATTGACCAAAGACAAAAAGACTTTCGTCCAAAATATGGTAGTCCTTACTATGGAATGGCAGAAACACGTACAGTAACATATTCAGGCGACAAATACTGGGTGATGGCAATGGTGACATCAGGAAAGCACCTACTTGAAAAAGATCACACATCTCTAGTACCCTGAAACTAAATACAGAATGTGGCCATATTCAAAAGAAATCTTTTCCCGTCCATACTCCAATCCCCTGCACTCACCAACTTTTCATCCAGGAAAGCTTTGGTGTCATCGTAGAGCCCTTTAAGACTAAATGTAACATCTACGGCATCAGTTCTGCTTATGGTCTGAGAGCAGAAGAAAGGAAAAGAACAGACGGGAAAGGACAAGACAGAGGAGCTGGTTAGTAAGCTTGCAGCTGGCTTCTCCACGGGAAGGTAGGAACAGACTAGCAGGACATGGCTGTAGGTGAAAAAGTAATATTAAAAACACATCACAGCTGGTACAACATGAGCACCAACCAATCAGAATTGATCCCAGCTGTCAGCAGTCAACTGCCAACAAAATAACTCTATTGGTGTGCCCTGCAAAGTGGCCCAATACAGCTTAGCTTCTGACATCATTGATTGGGTGCAATGGGCAACAGGAAAATAGGAAATCTGCAAACAGGAGGGAAATGTGCAAATCAGAAGACTTGTCCCTTGGTTAAAACTCCCTTCCCC
The DNA here is from genome assembly GCA_004025045.1 of Sigmodon hispidus. Classification (NCBI taxonomy): domain Eukaryota; kingdom Metazoa; phylum Chordata; class Mammalia; order Rodentia; family Cricetidae; genus Sigmodon; species Sigmodon hispidus. Next base: position 116,101 of record PVIH01004703.1, on the reverse strand, counting down.
ATAGCAGGTAGAAATGAGTCTAACCACACATGCCTCTGGACTCATGGACCTTTGGACCGCCTTCAACTAGGACCTGGCCTATAATAAAAGTTAAGTCGCATTTGAACACATCCGGATCCTAGTGTATTTTGGCCTATTAATGAAGTTCCCTCTCCTCTCCTCTCCTCTCCTCTCCTCCATATCCCTGCTTCTCCTTCCTCTATCTCCATTCCTCCCTTCCTTCCCCTCTTCTCTTCCCTCCCTCCCTCTCCATTCCTTCTTCTGCCTCCCTCTTCTATGTGAGCACTTGTGAGGACATATTGCATGCCTCTGTATGCACGCATATATTTATGTATGCCAGGGATCATCTCCAAGGCCGTTCTCTGTCACTAAGACACATCTCCAAATCTAAAGCTACATTTTAAAAGCAACACTCAAATAGTATGACAGTGAGTATTGGCATGGAATGGCACATTTAATATTAAATGTCTGATCTGGACCTGTCAAGAGGGAAATAAAAGCATCTTGGATCTCTGGCTCCAATGACAAGTATAACCTTATATGATTATATAAAGAGTCAACTGGAATGAGGAAGGTCCAAGACTGTGTTTCTTTCCATTTATTAGCTATTTCACTCTGAGATTGATGTGTGGCTAGCTGTCAAAAACAAATACTACTTCTCGGGATAAAGAAATATGTCGTGTCATTTCCTCAGCAGCCACTTTGGCCTTGTAACAATCTAAGAAAAACGTGCACATGTATAAGGGTATGTGTGTTCCCGTAGAGGACAGAGATGGATATGAGTCATTTTTCTTAATTGCTGTCCACCTTACATTTGGAGACAGGGTCTGTCACTGGACCTGAGATTTGCTGATTTGGTTAGCCTGGTTGGCTAGAGAGCCTCCAAGATCCTTCTGTCTCTGCCTTCAAGTAGTGGGATTAAGATGCATGCTGTATTGCCTGAGTGTTAATGTGGAAACTTGGGGTATAAATTCAGTTACTAAGGCTTGCATGTCAAGTACTTTATACAGGAATCCATGGCCTCAACCCCCATGTTCTCTACCCATCAGTTTTCTACTCTATCACTTGCATATGTTCCTCATTTAATTTTTCTTTCCTTTTCCTTTCAACCACCTTTCCTTTAAAGTTTGGCTCCTTTATTTCTTTTGTTTATTTTCTCCCCTTACCTCAATGGGAATACAGGAAGCTGCACCTGCCTCAGTGCCACTGTCTTGGCTATAGAACACGTCGTTCAGTATGTTAGCACTGGCATTCACAGAATCCATGAGGACAGACACATGCTGGTGGACCTTGCTCAGGTCATTAAGTCTGTAATAAAGTGAAAACAGATGAGTTTGTTGCTACGGATTTATCCTGTGAGGAGCTGGTAGATTGGGATAAGAATCAAAATGAAAACCCTGGGCACTGGATTTGAACTCTTTATTCCCTCTTGCTATTTCTGTTCTTCACTAGGTATCTGATGAAAAAAAAATGTTTCTTCTTCTTCAAGTATTTACCTTTGTTCATGTTTATTTAACTGGGATTTAGATACTTGGAGACTGAATAGGGTAAGAAACTAAAATAGAGTAGCATATCTGACTCTTGCTAAAACTTCAAGGTCTTTCTAATAGTTAAGAGCAAAAATAAACAATATGTTTAATTGTCTGTGTGCGTGTTTTCAAATACATGCCATAGTGTGTGTCTGAGTGTGTGTGTGTGTCTGTCTGAGTGTGTGTGTGTGTGTGAGTATGTGTGTGTCTGTCTGAGTGTGTGTGTGTGTGTGTGTGTGTGTGTGTGTGTGTGTGTACAAACTGATCAGAGGACAAGCTGCAGAAGCTGGTTCTCTCCTTCTACCATGTGGGGTCCTAAGAGCCAGCTTGATGACAAGCACCTTCATTTCATGAACCATTTTGCTGATCCAGAATAAACACTCTTATTTATTGCACAAATTCTATTTGGTATTATCATAAAAACCCAGAGCCAGATAGTGAGAAAAGGCTGAAATATCAGAGAGAAAGAGAACAAACCACAGCCAAGTCTCCTGATTCTCTAATTATCCAACTAACTCAGGCCTGTCTCTACAAATCCTCCAATCCCCAGACCTCTCTCTCCTCAGCCAACCAGGGAAGTGGCAGGGGAAGCTGAACTCCTCTCTTTTTTTTCTCTGTCCAGCTGTTTTACTTCCTTATACAACTTTCTAGAGCTAGGATTAAAGGTATATGCTTCCATTGCCTGGATGTCGGGCCTTGAACTCACAGAGATACAGAGTCTGAGATCTCTGCCTCTCAAGTGAAGAGATTAAAGGCATGGGTCACCACTCCCTGACGTTCCTGGCTTGGCTCTGCGAGTGACTTTGTCCTCTGAGACTATTTTTATTAAATACACAATATATCACCACATTTATTCCTACTGGGTCTTGGAAAGCAGAGCGAAATAAAATTTTACCTCTGGCTCTAATGGGGAGTGCGAAAGCTGGTTTACTGTTAATCACAATGAATACTTCTTGCACAGACTGTCAGGGCTCTAATTTTCAACACTTAATGAGATTCCTTTCTGAGGCTAAGAACCCCCCAGTAGTAACAGACATGAACTGACTACCTGTCTCTATCTGTGTTTGGGTTTCCCAGCCCTGTTTAAGTCCAGTCCTCTTACCTGCTAATGAGGTTTTCTGCAAGCCGAGCCAAGTGCTGCATCTGGGCATATTCCCTATCAGAGAGGCTATCCTGAGATTCCCGGTAGTCCAGGTGGGGTGCTGGGACAGCTTGGATTTCAGTATGCTTACTTTCCCATGATTTCATCGAGTTCTCAAAGTCCTGAAGAATACATTAGCAAATTGTAATGATTATTGTAACTATGAGGACATGTGACTGATTTGTCTATGAGTATGGCATTTTGGAGGTAATATGGGGTAAAGGAGAGTCAAGACATCCCTATCCATTCCCTTTATGCACCTATTTATATATCTTCCTTTCTTTTAGTCAATGTATCTTCTGTATAAGGAAGTCTAGTTTTTCTTGTTAGTATACTGGCTTGTGGGATAGCAGTCTGGAATGAGGCAGAGTATCTGCCTTCTAGAAGGTGAGCTATGAGGACATGGTGATGATAAGGCAAAGGAGTACCTTTTGTGCTCCATTCTTTTCCAAATATATCATAATGTTGTAATGAGATTTAGATTCAGACACAAAATTTATTTCTCAATCCTGCTTCTTTCATTTACTAGCTGTATGACTATTAATAAGTTATTTAAGCTCTCAACATAGAAATAGGTTTATTGGGCTGGAGAGATGGCTCAGCGGTTAAGAGCACTGCCTGCTCTTCCAGAGGACCCGGGTTCGATTCCCAGCACCCACATGGCAGCTAACAACTGTCTGTAGTTCCAGTTCCAAGGCAAATAAATAAATAAAGTTTTTTTTTTTAAAAAAAGAAAAGAAATAGGTTTATCTTCCTTATAGGGTTCTTGGGAGGTCCACGTCAGAGAATATATGCAATCAATGTGCCCAGCACAATGTGTGCATTTTATTAGGTGAGCATTCCCTCTCTATTGATATTTTTATGTTCAAAGTTTAAATAAAAGACTCCAAGTCCTGAACAAATGATCAATAATGAATATTTGCCATCATTGTAGCTTTTTATTTAGCAGAAATGAGTGACATCTATAAATACACATGTTAAGAAATCTTATGGAGCCCAAAGAGAACATATTCAATGCAGGAACTGTTGTTGAAAGAGTATATTTCTCAACCACTAAAGGTCTTTAGTTTTCTGTGCAGTGTAGGATGGAAGAATGGAGGACAATTTTGTTGAAAGAGAGACAGTGTCTTGCAACTGTCTTTGTGTGTGTGTGTGTGTGTGTGTGTGTGTGTGTGTGTGTGTGTCTTGAAGAGCTTATTTACAAATCTAAGCTCCTAGGATCCACCTCTTTCCATTGAGTTCAGTTTGGTGTGGGATCTAGGAGTATGTACCTCTAACCACTATTCAAGGTGCCTGATGCAAGAGGCATGCAGCACTCCCTTTGGGGAATTCTTTTTGACTAGAAATGTAGGTGATCAAGCAGAGCTTTTCTCTTACCCGATCTCTCATTAACAACTGGGCAGCATTCTTGTATTTAATCTTGATAAGGCCTGGTTTCTGAATCCAGGCTTCCCCATCCACCTGCACAGGGATACCTTCTTCACCATCAATAGTTATCATCACCTCATGGCACTATAAGAAAAGAAGAGGAAAAAAAAGAAAAATGAGCAAAGTACTGTGGGCTAATCTGCTATTGGGTCACAGTGAGGCTATGTACTTGAGGAGACAGTGGCAGAAGATATAAAGCAGATCATCCCAGGGAGGAGCATGTATTACCTATGAGCTTTTGGATCTTTTTGGGGGGTGTGTCGGGGGGTTCCTGACACCTCTGTCATCAACATCAGTCACCACCTTACTGCCTAACGGATTGCCTACTTCCACTACCCAGGAAATCCTACAATCAGGTAATTGTTAGGATTGCCTCACATCCTTGGGTTGAAGCTAGAAATTTTACCCCATCTTTAACCCAACCCTTGCTTACCTGGGCAATTCGATGATGATGCAAGTTGATAAGACGAGACATGGCCATCTGCACAGAACCAAAGATTGCCACTACCTCTAACTTCCCATCATCGATTGCAGGAGCGTCGTATTCCTAGGGGGGGATGAATCATATCACAATTCTCCCAAGAATCCATACTTTGCCTATACTAAACAAATGTCCTTTGAGGACTGTTGATAACAATTTTTTTTCTAGTATGTGAAGTAAAAAAGCTGTACTAAAGGAAAATAAGGTAAGGAAGCCAAGTTTAGGAAAGGGAATTGAGTTTGAAATACATTTGAATTTCTTTGGAGATCACAAGCCAGCTAATTTCTTCCCTGAGCAGTGTGGCATCATGAGTCCCCTAGACCAGTTCTATCAGTTTCCTGGACTTCTTAGGTGGACCCAGAGCAAAGAACTCATGGCTGGTTTTTCAGATGTTTTTACTGACATACTATCTTGAGATGAAGATTACCCTTTTGGGTAATCTTCTGAGTGTGTTTTAGGCCTTAGTATGGGGAAAGTCAAAGCCCAGGTATCGTATGACATAATTCTGAGGTTCTTGTTTGATTTCTGTGCTCTGGGATAGCAACTGTTTTAAAAAGCTAACCCTATAGATGTTGCTAATGATTCCAAGCCTGTCTCATCTCCTCCAACTGTCTCCTTTCCATTCCAGTAAGCCCAGCAATCATTTCTAAGACAGTTGAGGAGAGTCATGTCTCTTTCCCACCCCATTCCTCAGTCCACACTCACCGCAGTGGCTGTGTTGCTTCCCCAGAAGTTGACACCTCCAGCATAGCTGGTAATGTTGAGCACTACAATGCCTTGAAGGTTTGGCAAGGCAATGCGCTCTCCATCGCACTGAAAGAAAAGAGTACGTCTTACTGCCTGGCTTTTCATTATACCAGCACAAAGATCCTTTACAGGAATGAGAAGTGGCTGGGCATTCTCTTCACACTATCATTTCCTTACGTGTGAAATAGAAATAAAATCTCATGCCTTGTCCCCATGGCTGTGAGTCATAAAGACAAGGCTCCTGAGGTCACAAGATTTCCTTTCTTCATGCCCAGGAAACATGGCCTTTTCTACTAACCTCCAGGTGGATGCGCTCTTCCAGTTTCCTGTAAGAGCGCTGAAGCAGCTCCTTGCTTCCCAGAAGCCCGTACCATATTTTGTTCTTAAGGCGGCTACTACAGACAAAGGAGCAGAAAAAGATAGTCACAAGGTGAATGATACAGAGGAAAGCGGGTGGGAAGAGATAAGAACCAAAAAACATCTTATTTTTCAAGTGTCTTTTTTGTTTTTAATATTATACTTTAAATTTATTCTTGGAGAAAGTTATACATGCATACAGTGTATTTCAATTGTATCCATCCTTTATTCATCCACCCAACCAATTCTTCTAGGAGACACTTTAATTTTCTTATCCTCCCTGGTAGGTTGCCCAAGTTTTAATGTTATGTACAGAAAATACTATTTGGACTCAGTGGGTTATTAAAAATTCCTCTGGTGTGGGGGCACATGCCTTTAATCCTAGCACTCTGGAGGCAGAGGGAGGTGGATGTCTGTGAGTTTGAAGCCAGCCTTGTTTACATAGAGAGTTCGAGGATGGCCAGGGATGTTACAGAGAAAAACCCTATCTTAAAAAATACAAACAAATAAAAGAAATATGTATAACTATTTTTATTTTCAATGATGATTATCTCAACATCTATTTTACTTAATTAGCTTGTGACTGCAACCTGAATGGAAAAATAGGTTTATAGGCAATAATTCATTCAAATCAAAAAAAGAAAAATGGCATTTTAATATTACAAGAATTATATTTCTTGGATATGTGAGGATTCACAGAAATACTTTCAAAAGAATTTTTTAGAAGAAAAATAATTGTGATTGTTTTCCATTTTTTGGAGGAACAAATAACTAAGCAAAGTACCAAAAATTAAAAGAAATTTCGTTCAGATGGGAGGAAGCTGGCTTTCTCACTTCTGACAAGAACTTGAAAATTAAATTGCTTTTTAGTTATTGGTACAAATGTGAGTGAGGAGTGAATTTCTGATGTAGCAGTAAATTTCATGGACAAGAGGTTATTGCCCACCTAAATTATATGTATAATAACTCATAAAAGCTTAATATACCTTTTACCAATAACAAGAAAAGAAAGATCTGTATGGATCAATACATTAACTAATAAGGGGAGAGAAATATTAATGAAGCTATTTTGAACAATACACATTGTACAAAGGTATTGAAATGGTGTACTTTATCCCATAAATATGAAAATTTTTACATGTTAGTTATTCTGTGTTTGGGATGGTAAAAAATATGGGACAGGGAATGATAACGAGACACTGGGTGCAGTTAAGCATGATAAGGACTTGTTGACTATAGGATCTCCTATAAAAACAAAGGGCTTATACTCCCTAGAAGGGTTGAATATTATTTATAGACTGTTTTAGATTCATAGAAATAAGCTAATACTGGGAATGTTTTGAAATGTAAGAAGGCTAGCACAGCACAAAATTATTTGTACTCTGTTTGAAATCAAAAGCTTTCTGGGCACTTTAGTTTTATCATTTATAACAACAGAAGCTTAGTTATATAGAAAAGCAAATGTACCTAGAAAAAAGCAAACTAATTCTGTAAATTAATTAATTCAACAACTAAGCACACAGTTGGGAGACTTTCATCTCCTTAGCTCGCTCTAAAGTTACTACAAAGCTACAATTACTAAAGCAGTGTGTTACTTCCACAGAACAGAGACAAAGAGATCAGTGAAACAGAAGAGTCCAGAAACAAACTTTTACATTTGTGGTCAACTGATTTTTAACAAAGATGCTAATACATTTTAATTGGGAAAATTCTAACTTTTGAAAAGATATGGTATTGAGATAAATGAGGTATCAACAGTGGTTTAAATAAGAATGTCACCACAGGCTCATATATTTGAATGGTTTAAAAAGAGGAGGGGCTGTGGCCTTGTTGGAGAAAGTTTGTCAATGGAGGTGGACTTTGAGGGTTTCAAAAGCCCACACCAGGCCCATTATTTCTCACTTTCTATTGGCCTGTGGATCAAGATGTAGGACTCTCAGCTACTTCTCCAGCACCATGCACACTGCCATGCTTCCTGCCATGATGATAATGAACTAAAATTCTGAAATTGTAAGCAAGTTCCCCATGAAATGCTTTCTTTTGTAGGAGTTGCTTTGGTCATGGTGTCTTTTCACAGCAATGGAACACTGACTAAAGATGCACAAGAATGAATTTAGACCATTTACAACTCACATCATACATACCTCCAAAAATTAATAATTCAAAGTACATCACAAAATTAAATGGAAGAGCCAAAATAATACAATTTTGGAAGCAAACAACATTTTCAGGGCTTGAGTTAGATTAGTATGGTAGCAGAGACATGCTCCATAAAGGTCTTATAAGCTCAAAATGTTTCAACTTAAGATATCTCTAAGAAAAGGAAGGAACACTAATAAACTGGGAGAGACTGTATAAATAGCATACTTCTTCCTCATCCAAGACTTTTTTGAGAAAGAGATTCTAGTGCCAGTGGTAAGGTTGGCGTGGTCCTTTTAAAAATATTTACTTTACATCCCAATCAGTTACTCCCACCCCCAATCCACTACTCCTCCATTTCTATTCAGAAAAGGGCAGGCCTCCCAGGAATATCAGCCATGGTATATCAAGTTACTGTAAGACTAGGCACATAGCTCTGTATTAAGGCTGAGCCAGGCAATCTAGTGTGGGGAATAGGGGCCCAAAAGCCAACAAAAGACGCAGAGACAGCCTCTGTTCCCACTGTTAGGAGTACCACAGGAAAACGAAGCTACACAACTGTCACATATATGCAGAGGGCCTAGGTCAGTCTCATGTAGGCTTGTGGTGCTCCTTATAACCTATACTTTTAATTTATAAAAATTCTGAAACTGCCTTAAGATATTTCTGTAGGAAAAATGTACCAGAAGATGCCAGGTGAGTCAATACTAATCAATGGGACCAGAGGACTGATTGTAGGGTGATTATCATAGAACAGCCCAACTTTCAGGATATTCTGTCCCAACTGAGCTTGTTTTGAGACCAATGCACTTTATTTCCCAAGGACCTTGGTCTTTCTGTTGCTTGTCTGACATAGGAATACATATGTATATCATGATTGTGTATATTTTTACAGAGTTGAGTGAGCCTGTTCCTCTTACTTGTATTGTCCTGGGTGCTCTTCTCTTCTAGTATTGAATTCCAGAGAAATTTTTGCATCTAGTCCAATTCCGAAGTAGTTGTTCATGACACACTTTTCTTTGAAGCGTCTGAAAATAAGACAGGGAGGAAGGAGACACTAAACAAGGAAGGAAATACTACAATCTCCGGCATCAGACTTCATATGCACATGAAATATCACTGAGGGAAGGCCTCCTCCACTGGGTACAAGCCGTTTAGTTATTGAAAGGTAAATATAGATGCCTTTTTGGCCCAAGAGTAACTTGTTAGTTCTAAGAGAGAATGTTCAGTCAGTCTGGAAGTTTGAGAGGCTTGAGGCTCATATTAAAGAAGCAAAATTTGCAATCTTACTTATATTGTAAGATACGAGTTCTGTTTTTCCACATTGAGTGAAATCATCATAGGCTATTCCCGGAGCTAACTTGAGTACTTTAGTTGCAAATGTAGTTTGATTACTAAAGCTACATAACTATTCCCAGTGATAACAGACTCCTCTGTGACACCAGAAAACAAAGGTGTACTCATCTCACATTTGAGAGGAAAGTCTGGTAAAGAGGGTGCAACAACAGCAAAAATAAAGCAGCTTTTAAGTTTCCTGTCTTCATTTAGTGTGTCAACATCAACAATAAGGTATTCTAGAACCAGTTCACATCATCTTGTGTAAACTGTGCATTCTCATTTCCAATTTTGCATTCAAAGACATCTCAGTTGCTTGGAATAGGTTACGGTGGGAAGGTTTACACCAGGAATAAATCAGGCAATCCTTTTGTACAGTTGGTGTTTAATATTTGCCAGTGCACTGCTTATCATACTTCATAAGGCATACCCATGAGACCTCAAACACGAATGGTGAAGTGAAGGACTTAGGAGGCTGTCAGAAACCTGAAAAGAATTGTTTTCTTAAATAAACCAAGAAACATTTGCTGGATGTGTCCTTCTTTTGAGAAACTGCATATAGTTTGGCTATTCAAGCATAGGGAGATTTAAATTAATCAGTAAATGTACATCAGTTTCACATCACATGTGAGAAATTGGAGTTTCTCTAATTTCCCACCCAAGTGATCTAAGAGAACTCAAAATAATAAGTGTGTTAGAATTTGGCTTCTGGGATATGGCAGAGGAGCCGGACTGGTGAAATAAGTGTCCTTGGTTTCCTACCCAGTCCCTTACATGACCATTTATTTTTGGTATTTAACTACTTACAGTTAAAAACAACACTGAGAAAATAAGTCTTCTGAAATACTAACTAAAATTGATTATGTGTTTATAATAACAGTAACTGCTAACAAATGAAGCACTTAACTATGAGTGTCAAGTACACAGCACAGTGCAAGTACTTTTCACATCTAAGTTCAACAAATAGAATAAGTTTATGTGCAAAGTTCAGTAATTATCTTTTATTCCATTACAGTAGGTAAGTAACTGGGTAGCTCATGCAATTAAATAAGTAGAGTCAGAATTTGACTCTGGATATAGTGAGACTGTGCGACCAACCAGAGAGACAGAAAAGACATTAAAAGGTCATATAGTTGCATACTTACATCGTTTCAGGTGTAAAATGTAAGTATTCTAAGTTTAGGTTTTCAAGGTCTTCACTTCTGAGAGATGGTATAGAAGATAAGGTGCTACACTGAGAACCTAAACAGGAAAAACATCCCCTTAGAGACAGATGGTAACAAAAAGCCTTTCTCCCCACTTGTAATTAGTCCTGCTTTCCCAGGTAAGGTTAGGGTCAAGCTCAATGACTTTTGTCTAAATAAATGTCAGGGTTCTCACACCACAGAGTCCCCTTAGATTCTTTTAGATGAATAGGGACTTTCATTGAGAAGAGGTTAAAACTGAGGGGCTTGCTGGCTGGCAGTAAAAACAATTTCAAATCATGGCTCTTATCAGACCGGTATTTTCCAAGTGTCTAACATAGTCATTGCTGTGGACACTGGTGTGACATAGTGTGAAGTTTCTGGAAAAGAGAGAGGACATCCTAGTATAGAGTGGGGTCATTTCTAAAGGCAGATGCATGAGAACATATATATTCTCTGGAAACTAGGCTGTAGTGGTGAAGGCTAGAATGGAAGACAAAAGATCCTTACGGTGTCTTGGGCTCATCTGATTAAAGTCCTCTGAGTCATCTTCTCCCAGGCCGAAGTTTGATGAGAAGTTCTTAACTGATAAGGACTGTCTGGTTTCTTCATCCAGAACTATAGAGAAAAAGCATAAGTAAGAAATGGAGGGAGGGAAGCGGGAAGGAAGAAAGGAAGAAGAGAAGGATGGAAGATTGATCCCATTTACCAGTTTCTGAGCATTTATATGTAGGTGACAGTGAGACTCCTATTTTCCTTCCTGATGCCTCTTCTACCCCACCCTCTTTACAGTGCCATTTGTAAGTCTTTTTAGATTCATGCTTGAACCTTCCATTTTCTTTGTTCCTCTGTCACCCACAGAGTACCCACAATTGTGAGTAGATGCTTGGTGGGGGGTGATATGAGTACCTGGGTGGCAATCACTATCCCCTTTTACCTCCATTTTCTTAGGATATATGCTCACATGACATTTGTTCAGAATTGAATCTCTAGGACTATGCATGTGTGGACATGCATAATGTTAAATGTGTGTGTCCATGGTAAGTGTGTTTATGATGTGTATGTGTGTGTGCATGCGTGTATTGTGTGTGTGCACATACGTGCATGTGCATGCAGATACTTGCATACCCCAACATACATGTGGAAGTCAGAAGACCACCTCAGAATCAGTTGCAATTTTCTGTCTTGCTTGATATTGCTGCAAATACCAGGATAGCCTAAAGCTTCCAGTGATTCTCCTATTTCTTCCTCCCATTTCCCCATAGAGGCATGCCAAGTCTATAGATGTGCCTATTACCATATTCTGCTTTTACATGGGTTCTGGGGGATTCAAACTCAGGTTGTTAGCTGTGCACAGTGAATTCAATTACACACCGAGTCATCTCCCTGCCCCATTATTCTTCATGCAAATGTCTCACTTTACTACTCAGATGTTACTATTCTATCAGTCCATATGTTGTACAGCTCATATGCTCAGCTTGTGTCAAAGCTCATATGTACATTCAATAACTTACTGCCAAGTCTTTATTTAGCCTATGACCAAAAACTGCAACTTTCAAATTTCAGATGCATTGAGGGAGCAGACTAAAGATGGGTTGTGACACAGTACAAAAGAAAGATACCTATTCTCAGAAATATGGCTAAGGTACCAACGCAGGAGAAGGTGCCACAAATAACCACCAAAGGCTAGCAAGAAAGAATTCCATGTTCTGTGGGACTTCTGCTCAACTCTAATAGCTCAGTTAGAACACACTTTATCTCATGGCATCTTTTTACTTATTTTTCAGAGAAGCATTGTGGAGATGATGTGGTCATATGTTATATGGAAGTTTAGAACTTCATACTAAGTTTCAAGTTTGGAGAGTGTCAAGTACTCTGGGCAATGGTAATCACTGGCAAGTCAGCAACACCATTCTCAGGATCCATATGCCTGACTACTAGTGTGTAAGCCATGCAAAGATGAATGTCATTTTCTTTGCAAATAGCCACAGGCTGCTGATTAGCCTTGGCTGTCAAAATGACAGGAGAAGATAGAATACAATCCCATGACAAGAAGTGAGGCTAACAGAGCCTTCAGTGGTGGTACTTCCATCATGTGTATTTGTTTAGGATGAGTGCCAGCTCCCAAAATAGTCAGTGTAGAAACCGAGGGCCAGGCCAGGAGAAGTCAAAAGGACAGCTTATCGGCCCTGAGGCTTTTCAAATCAGCAGTCAGAGGACTGATTTGGAAGACAACCTGAACACAGAATCCAGTCAAGTGGTCAGTGAGGCCAGATAGCAAACTCAGAATAAGGGAGATCATTAAACCCTTTGTAGGAGGAACCTTTGCTTTTTTTCCATCCGAATCACACTAACTCTCAGCACCATACCTTGTTCAACCTGGAATATGATGAGTTTCAGGGATTGCTGGATGTTCTGAGACCTTATGACCAAATCCAATTTGGCCTTTGTGATGTGGTCTATGTGAGGGGCGGAAGTCTTTCCATCTGCTTTGCGGCGGTTTGCATATGCTGCAATTTCTTTCTCAGCAGCGATAACTTCTGGATCCTCCACCAGGATATCAATAATTACACTGAGTTTATCATACATTAAGTCACTCTAGAGAGGGAAGAAGGAAATGGGATATTGTTATGAAGGACAGACTTTGGAGTAGTGATGATCTGGGGAAGGCTAAAGGGTAGTAATACACCAGAAACACTGAACATAGAAGTCCTCATGTGATGTGATAATATACAAGTTATACTGATGCCCAAGGAGGATTAGGGTATTTAACATAAAGTCTTTGGTTTTGAGTAGCTTTTGGTACTCATGCATGTTTTATACAACCTTTCTTATGTCAAGCTGGCCCTCATATTTGTGTGGGACATGGATAAAATGGAGAAATAAAAACATTTTTGTGTTAGTATATTCATAAGCATGCTCCTATGGATGTTGGTATGCCTCTGCATAGTGTTGATGTCTGTCTTTACACACATTTCACACATATTTCAATAATGTGTATCTGCCACATGATTTAAACTTTACTTAGTACAGTGCTTCTCAACCTTCCTAATGCTGTGACCCTTTTTACATAGTTCTTCATGTTGTGTGACCCCCAACCATAATGTCATTTCATTGCTACTTCATAACTGTAATTTTGCTACTATTATGAACTGTAGTCCAAATATCTGATATATAGGTATCTGATGTAGCCCCTGTGAAAGGGTGGTTTAACTCCCCAAAGCAGTCACGACTCACAGGTTAGAACACTTGCTATTGTAGTTTGTGATGTGAGATAATGTCCCTGTCCCTCTGTACCTTAGGTCATTTGTGAGAATTAAATAAATTGATACATTAACGCACTTAGAAGAAGCTCTGGCACAAAGTATGCGCCATGTGTTAGGTACTGTTACAGGAGGTGTGTGTTCTGTTTCTTTTTTATATTTTTTGTTGTGATGTGCACATTCATGCATATGCATGTTTTTGCACATATGTGGGTTCAAGTGTGTGTGAGTGTGTTGGGAGGAGGTGGATACCTAAGGTTACTATCAGGATTATCCTCAATCACTGTTCCATCCTATTCATCGAGCAAGGTCTCTCTGGTCAAACTCTCACCTCCCTGATATACATAGTTTCTAGCCAGATTGTTCTGAGGGTCACTGTCTCCACTTTCCAGAAATGGAATTACAGTGCTCACCCTTATCCAACTCCAGTCTTTACATTTGCACAGGAAGTACTTTAACTATTGAGCCATATCCCAACCCTGTCATATTTCTATCATATATGAATATGTTTGTAGTGCTAGGGCTAGAATCTGTGACCTTCTACATGCATAACAAGCATTCTACTGATTGAATACTATGTCCACCCTTTGTGGATTTATATGCATATATTTTCATGCATGCTTTGTTGCATTAATTCTATTCACTGATGCCTAATGTACACTTGTATTTATTTATGGGCAGATTCTTGGCTTATACCTAGGTTCATGGCATGTGTGTATGTATGCAAAGTACCAGTCTTTCATTTAGCAAAGATTAAGGTGATAAGACTGGGCTTTCCTTCTCAAGAAGATTTACCAGCTACTCAACTTTGCCACGACTTTATTATTCCCCATTGTTTTATTGAAAAAGTGAGTCCTGGCTCCCAAAGACATAAGACAATAGGAAAGGAAACTTACTTTCAAAATCACAGACTCCACTGCTGTACTGTTCTGTCTTATGTGGTTCCAGGCCTTTACAATATCAGTCACAAAATCTTCCACTGCTGAGCACAGGAATCTGGAAAAATGACATAGATGGCATATATGACAGAAATCATGAGATCCAGAGCCTTTATCTTCTACAATAGCATCAATACATACTTCCTCCTCTTGGCTCACATTCAAAACAGATCCTGCCTCCTCTGTCCTATTCCCATCCTTCTTTTTTGTGTTATTTTCCCTGTACATATAATGAAAATATGCTCCTTTCTCACTTGAGAAGTGATGTACTTGAGATAGGTTTCCTAGCATTTCTTAGTGATGGTTATAAATTACCAGAAAAAAATTGTTTGGTTAACATTTTCACATTGGGCCAATCAGCTCTAGACCAAAGGCTACATGATAAAATATAAATACAATGACACAAGAAAATATATTTGTGATTAGTGCTTATCTAGTGGAGAGTATAGTGGATGGTCAAGAATCTTTTCTTCCTAGAGTGCTAGGAAGAATGACTGACCCAAATACTTTGGAGGGGGTGTGTTGCTTGGGTTATAAGGCAGTAGGCACCAGTTCCAACCTTTTGCATTTCCAGGCACTGACAGGCAAGGTGTCAGTCAGTCCCTGGACCGTGAACATTTGGCTCAAACTTCCACCATTCCCCTAACCTCTGGTACTGACAGGACCTAGGACCTAGGACCCCAACCCCCCAGAACAAACTTCTGTCATCCACAATTTCCTGATGTCCATGCGGAGTCATCAGAAAGCCCTGGCTACACTTCTGTAAAGCCCTTAACTCCTGGGGAAATGTAAGCAATCTTTAGAGTATCGGCCCCCAGCTCACACCTTTAACTCAATGGACTAACTTCAGATGCTCATGTTTCAATGCAGAAACAAACAGAAAATAACATGACAATCCAAGAAAACATATCTCCCCCCAAAATTGGCTGATATACCCCATACTAATATATCCCAATGAAAAGGACTGTGGAGAATTTCCAGACAAAGATTTTTAAAGGTTATTATAAGTATGTCCAAACAATTCAATGAAGACAAGGATATTCTCTAAGAGGACAAGAGAGATAAATAAAATAAAATAAAATAAAATAAAACACCATATATGAAAATCGACTTCAAGAAAGACATAAAATTACTGAAGAGAAGTAAAACTGAAATCATGCTGGAAATGGAAACAATCGATAAGCAGGACTTGCAGGTAAAACAATGGACTAGAAAGCATGTTGTAACACGTGTAGCCTGGCACAGGTAAGGAAAGAAAAAGAATCTAAATATGTTATCACCCCGTCAGTCAGCTTCTTCAGCTTCTTCTCCAGTCTTACAGTCTACTTGATCAACACCCCAATGAAACTCAAGATACCATCGGACCCATAGAGTAATAGCTCCACTGGATTTGTTATTGCAATTAAAACCAATGCATCCACCACCACCACCATGTGGACATTTTACTCCACATAAAGTAAGCTAAATGAATCCCACCAGGATCTCCACAACAGTGGTGTTGGTGGACATTTCCCAGGGCCACCCCATGAGAAAAGGTGAAGGTGTGGGCGCTCAGCAAAGCTCTGAATGGTGCTATAGGCAGCACACAGCCACCAGCTGCTCCTGAATTTGTGTCAATGAAGCCAGTGTGTCTAGATGTATTTTACCTCAACTACCCACAGCCCACAGAACAAATACAACTCTACATACAAGAGGATCTGGGAGTCCATGGGGGAGGAAAGAGACTGGTGAAAATCAACAGAGTGTGAGCAGAAGCAGAACGAGGGAGGAGAAGGCAGTGGCTGTGACAAAGGGAACAATCAGCAATCTCCTTCCTCTCCTACACTGTGCAATAAGGTTCTAGCGGGCCAACACTGGCCCTACTGTTCACACCTTTCCCTGTTCTCCACTCTCTTTTTCTTTCTTTCCCTTTCTCCAGCTCAGTTCTCTAGGCTAGAGACTCACCCTGCTTATGGCATTGGGCTACACATGTTTATCTCCTCTAATTTAGGCTACTGGTAATCAGAGCGCCCACATAATAACCTCACTTTTTCTTTGCCTTGAGCATAACCACTCCAACAAATACTCCCTTCCTCTACTTCCAGTGTAACAACATAGTACCCATCACTAGACTCAATGTGATTGTTGAGATCTCTTCTTTTCCTTTTTCATTCTGTTCATACTAACATATTAATATACACAGCATTGGGGCTCCTTTATTCACTAAAGTAATCAGTGCTTCAAGTGTCTGTTTTGTAATCACTTTGTACTCTATTATCAGAGTGCTTTAACTCCTGGATAGTTACTGGTGCTTCAGACAGTAGCCAACCCTCAGACTGGAGACAGAGCCTGGTGCCTGGAACACTAGTCTAATTGATGAAAACATCGCCACAACTGCTACAACCTAGCTTTTCCTAAGCATTACAAACATACCCACTGGAAGAAGAGGCAACCATGAGTAGATAAATAAATAAAAAATTAAATAAAAACACTAAATCTTAACCATCAATGTAATCCCCACAAGGCTAATCCCAGCGCAAAAACCCAAGTAATATAAAAACTAAAGACAGCTTATCTCCTCCAAAATTTATCAACCCCATACTAATGACCCCTAGTCAAAATTACTTGGACAAAATTCCAGATGCAGAATTCAAAATAACAATTATACATATGTAAAAAATATCTCAAAGATGACTCCAATACTTTCAAAGGGAACATAGACTGCTGAATGAAACAAGACAGTTAATACAGGATATGAAAATAGAATTTAATAAGAAGATAAACATGCCTAAGAAAACTCAAACCAAAGTAGTGATGGAAATGAAAAACATACTAGATCAAATAAAATTTTTGGTGAAAACCCTCAGCAATAGGATGAATCATTTAGAAGATCGACTATTAGTATATGAAGACAGAATAGAGCACTCAATTGATACAGAACAGAGCACTCAATCTCAACCTGTGGGTTACAACCTCTTTGGGAGTTGAATGACCCTTCACATGGGTCACTGAAGAAAGACTATCAGAAAACACAGTTATTTACATTACAATTAATAACACTAGAAAAATTACCATTATGAAAAAGCAATGAAATAATTTTATGCTTGGGGGGTCACCAAAACATGAAGAACTATATTAAAGGGTCCTGGCATAAGGAAGGTTGAGAACCATTGGCATAGAGGAATGGGATCATGTATTCCAAGTCAATGATACATTTAAAACAATGTATGAACAGAACATTCATGAACTCTAAGAATTCCATGAAAAACCAAAACCTATGTATTATTATCATACAAAAATAAAAAGAATTTCATACAAAAAGCATAGAAAATAATTTTAATAAGATCACAAAAGAAAATTTCCCAAATTGAATGGGAGAGACAGAGGGCTGGAGAGATGGCTCAGAGGTTAAGAGCACTACTGTTCTTCTGGAGGTCCTAGGTTCAATTCCCAGCAACCATATGGTGGCTCACAACCATCTGTGATAGCATCTGGTGCCCTCTTCTGTATACTGTATACAAAATAAATAAATAAATAAATAAATAAATAAATAAATAAATCTTAAAAAAGGAAAATTTCCCAAATTGAAAGGGAGAGACACTCATTCAGGTATAAGACATACACCAAAGCACCAACCAGAACCAGAAAAGAAACATTTCTATAGCTAATACACTAAATGTACAGAACATGGGAAGTATACTAGAAGCTGAAAATGAGAAATGCCAAGTCACAAACAAAAATAGGCCTCTTCAGTTGCAGCCTATAAATGGAAAAAAAATTATCTTTGCCAGCTATATATCTGACAGAGTTATAAATGTCTAGAACATACAATATTTAGAATCTTGATATCCTAAATATCAAGAAAACATCACAATTAAAAAGTGGGCTATGGACATGAAGAAAGTTTTCTCAGAAAAGGAAACACAAAAGGCTATTGAAAAAGAAGTGTAAGCAATTTAAGTGTTTACCACCATTAGCCATGAAGGATATGCAAATTAAAACTATTTTGTGGGGTTCAGAGGGTAAGAGCACTGACTGTTCTTCCAGAGGTCCTGAGTTCAATTCCCAGCAACCACATGGTGGCTCACAACCATCTATGATGACATCTGGTACCTCCTTCTGTATACTGTATAAACAAATAAATAAATCTTTTTTAAAAAAGATAACGTTCCTTTAAAAAGACTATTTTGTGACTTCATTTTACCTAAGTCATACTAAAACAAAAGACAACAAATGCTTTTTATTAAATGTAGGGAACTGTAAACCCCCCATGCACTGTTAATGGGAGTGCCAGTTGGTACTATGGAAATCAGTGTGGCAGTTCCTCAAAGAACTAGAAATAGATCAACCATATGCCCTAGTTATACAATTTCTGGGTTATTATACCCTAAGGACTCAATTTTCTACTACAGAGAGTCATACTCATCTACATTCATAGTGTGCTCAATAATAGCTAGCACATTAGTTACTTTATTATTACGGTTAAAATACCATGACCAAAAGCAACTTAATAAAGAGTTTATCTTCAATTATGGTTTGAGAGAGCTAGATGTACATATTAATAATAGGAAAATCATGGTATGAGGAGAAGGAAGTTGAAAGAACACATCTCAGTCATGGACAAGAATCAGAGAAGGTGAGCAGGAAATAGAACAGTACTATAAACCCTCAAAACCTTCCCGTAGGGATGTACTTCATTCAGGAATGCTCTTCCTTCTAAATGTTACTTAACATCTTCAGAAATGCCAATTGGGACAAAAATGTTAAAATGCATGAGTCTATGAGAAAACAGTCCTCATTTAAATCACAACAGCTGAGAAATGCAATTAACTTAGATTGATCAATAGACAATGGAAATTTGATATGTAGGCACAATAGGATTTTAGCAAAAAAGAATACACACTGAGTAAGGTAACAAAGACCCAGAGAATCAAACATTTCCTATTTGGATCTTAACGTAAAATCTTTCAATTTGTGTGTTTGGCATGGAATATCTGTCATTGGGAACATTGGCGGGGAAGGAAAAGAAAGATTTTCCAGGGAGGAGATTTATTTAATCTGTTTTTAATCATAGAAGATTTTAATTTCTCCCTTAATTTTAATAGATAGTTTTGTTGGTTATAGTAGTCAGGGTTGACAATTTTGATCTTTCAGAACTTGGCATACGTTTTCCCAGGGCTTTCTCACTTTAAATGTCAAATAATCAGATGCTATTTTGATGATCCTGCCTTTATAAGTGATTTGACCTTTCTCTCTTACAGACACCCTTTCAATATCCTTTATTCTGTTTTTAATATTTTAAATATAATACGTGATGGGGAGTTTCCTGTCCTGTCTACTTATACCTGCAAGGACATATTTTTAATTTTCACAATTTTTCTTCTATAATTTAACTAAAATATATTTCAGATGTTAGTATGGTTTTCTTCTCATTCTTTAATTCATATAATATAAAGTTTATGTGTTAAGAAAGTGATATGAAAATCACAGAAACAATAAGAAGAAGAAGGATTTAGATGGGGAGAATCTATATGAATCTAAGTAGAGTTATCCTACACAGGAGATAATACTTCTTGCAGAAGTAGGAGGCTGCTAAAATAAAAAAGCTTTTTGTCAGGTATGATTGTGAGATAATTCCTCTCTAATTGTTGGTCATGGCTGTCCCAGTGACTCTTCCCCTCCAAAGAAAAAAGTACAGGGTATTGCTATTGATAGTTGGTAGCTTCTACAGAAGGAGGATTCAGGTTTCTTTAATATTGTGGCCCCTGGTAGGTAACCATATTCCAGTGGATGACCATGCATCTGTTATATATACTCAGCAATATAAATTGGACCCAGTGGGTTATTAAAGGAAAAAAAAAACAGAGGTCACAACATTTAAAAATGAAGGGGTAAATTTTGGAGAAGTTAGAACAAGGAGTGGGGGAATGGATGAATATGATCAAAGTATATTTTATGAAATTCTAAAAAAATAATTAAAATTAATAAGCCAAATGAAAACTAAGTAGAAATCTTACTAATAGAATGTGGAAAACAGAACATAAGATAGATGAATTGGGTCATTCAGTAAAGCATAATGATAAATTAGAAAATATATATATATATATAAAACATTGGATAGATTAAGTATACCATGAAAACACCTAAAGTTCACATTATATAAACTAAAGAATGAGAAGAAAACCATACTAACATATAAAATATATTGTAGTTAAATTATAGAAGAAAAATTGCAAAAGTTAAAAATATGCCCATGTAGGTATAAGTAGACAGGACAGGAAACTCCCCATGACATATTATATTTAAAATATTAAAAACAGAATAAAGGATATTGAAAGGGTACATGCAGGAGAGAAAGGTCAAGTCACTTATAAAGGTAGAATCATCAAAATAACACCTGATTATTTGATATTTAAAGTGAGAAAGGCCTGGGAAAATGTATGCCACATTCTGAAAGATCAAAACTGGTCAACCTTGACTACTATAACCAACAAAACTATCTATTAAAATTAAGAAAGAAATGAAAAGTTTCCATGATAAAGCTAAATTAAAAATTAAAAATTCCAATAACTAAGCCAGCTCAACAGAAGATACTAGAAGAAATAATTTAGTCAGAAGAAAAAATAAACATACCCAAGAGGTCACAGGGAATAAACAAGATCAGAGTCAAATGAAGAAAATATCATAAAATCAACAAAAGATAGGAATTAACATACATATTTCAATATTAACTCTTAATATTGTCTCAATTACCCAGTAAAAAGACAACACACTGATTGGATTAGAAAATAGAGATCTAACTTTTTATGCATCCAAGAAACACACCTTACCATCAACAACAGATACCATCTTGAAGTAAAAAGATAGAAAAAGTTATTTCAAGCAAATTAAACTAGGAAACAAATAAACCTAGCTATTCTAATATCTGAAAAAAAGTAGATTTCAAACCAAAACTAGTCAAAAGAGATGAGGGCCACTGTAGACTCATAAAAGAACAATAAACCAAGAAGATATTGTAGTTCTAAACATACACACCAAACACAGATGCACCTAATTTCATAAAAGAAATACTGTTAGATATAAAACCACAGATTAATCCACAGTGATAGTGGGTGACTGCAATATTTCACCCTCACTAATTGCAGATTATCTGAACAAAAACCAAACAGAGAAACATCAGAGTTAAATGACATTATAAGTCAAATGGACCTAAGGAATATCCGCAGAACATTATACCCAAACACTAAAAAGTACACTCTTCTAGCAGTCCACAGGACTCATATGCTAAAATAAATAACATGAGAACATAAAATGAGCCTCAAAAATATAGGAAAAATGAAATATCCTTTACTCTATCTTTATCAAAACTGAATACAGCTACATATCAACAATAAAAACTACAGAAAGAACTCTAACAGCGACTAAATAACAAACTGCTGAATGATAACGGAGTAAAAAATAAAATCAAAGCCACTCCCCAGAGGACAGGCCAGTATCCTGAACCCCAATAAGACTGCCCCATCCTCACCCCACCAGTGCCCACCTAACATAATCCCAACTGCCTCTTCTGTCCTTGTCAACACAACCTACACACACCTCTAGAAAAAGCCTCCTCTTCCGCCAGAGACCAGGTCAGCTTCCTGAACCCCAGGTAAAGCTGCTCCCACCTTGCCTGTGTTTGCCCAGACTTACTCCAGCTGCCCTTTATCATATCCTGGTCCACGCCTCCTCTGGAAGCCTTCCACCTCATTAGTGGCAAGGCTAGCTTCCTGAAAACCACGTAAATCACCACCCCAGCCTCCTACCACTGTCTACATCACACCACCATAATCCCAAGTGCACTTCCTCTTCTTGCCAATTTATCCAGTCCCACACCTTTGGTGGGAGTGTCCTTCTACACAGAGGCCTAAACAAGACCCCGAACCCCAGAACAAACTGCCCCGAAACCCGTGCCTGCCTAACATAACCCCAGCTGGCCCTCTTGAAGGAACTCTAGCCCACGTGAACACTTGGCTCCGGCTTGCTAAAAACCATTAGCTCACATTCCTAAAGCTAGCCACCAAGGTCTATTCCCTCATTTGGCCACTTCCTCCTCCTAAAGTCCAGCAATCAGAAGCCCCCTTTGGCTCATCTAATTAATATGACCAATTAGAATTAACACTTCATCCTAACATGGGCTTCCCTTGTACCTTTATAAACTGCCATTTACCTGTGTGTCATGTCTGTCTCCACTCTATCCAGACAGCCTTTGCCCCCTCTGAGACAAATATCCCAGCCCCCTTTCCCTTGTCCCCATCCCCTTCTCCTTTGTCCCCATCTCCTTTACTGCTGCATCCTAGCCCATTCTAACACAGACCTCCCTTCTTCTCTTCCTACAAGATCATTTGCCTAGTCAGAAAGTAGCCACTAACTTTTCTATTCCACTTAATAAAGGCTTCCTTTGTGAAAACAAGTATGGTTTCTAACTAATCCAGTGCCACTGTCCGGGAGTCCCGTTCACCTTCTTCTCCTCACCATATTCAGGCATACACTTCTGGCTTTCACCCCATCAGAGGCCAGACCAACTCCCTAAAAACCAGGTAAGTCACTCCCTCATTGCCTCACCCATCCCTTCCCAACATAACCCCAACTGCTCATTCTCTGCTTGTCAACAGGTCCTGGCCCACACCTCTGGTAGGAGCCTTCTCTTCCCTCAGAGGCCAGGTCAGCATCCTGAATCTCCAGCCCTAACTGAACTTTCCCAGCATAGTTGCAAAAGGCCTCTCTTCTCTCCTCATCACTAGATCCTGGCTTATACCACTGGTGGCCAGGCAGAAATCCAGATCTCAGAGGTCATGCCAGCATCCTAAACTCTGGAGATAAGACCAACTCAATGAAAATCTGGTGGAAGCCTCCTACCCCACCAGAAATCAGGCCAGTATCTGAGCCCTGGAGAACCCCTGGCCAGATCAGAGGCCACACACATACATAGTCAGAACTTAAACCTCAAACTTGTGAAGCAAACCCCTGCTGGACCAGAGGCCACCCAGGCCATCAGAAGTCCAACCCTCAACACAGGCAGAGGATCTCTACCCAATCCAGACGACCAGAGAGGATACAGAAATTAAAATGGAAAAATACCTATCCAATAAAGACAAATTCAGAAATTGGCACCTAGACCTATAATCACTCCAAACCCACAAGCCTAAATGTAAGTGTAAAAATAACAATAGCCAGGGCAACATGTCATCACCAGAACACAGCCATCCCACTATAGCAAACCCTGAAAATTCCAACAGAGTCAAAGTACAAGAAAACTATCTTAAAACCAATTTTATGATGATGATAGAGGTCCTTAAAGAATAAATGAAAATATTAAATAAAAGAAAAAGACAATGAAAAAATAGGAAGAAATTAATAATTCTCTTAAACAATGTTAAAAAAGCAAAAAAAAAAAATCCAAATAGTTGACAGAAAAGAATAATACTGTTAATGATATGAAAATAGAAATAGAAGCAAAGATAAAATACCAAATGGAATTCTTGAGATGGAAAATCTAGGTAAGTATACGGGAACTACAGATTTAAACATCACCAACAGAATACAAGAGATGGAAGAGAGAATCTCAGGCACTGAAGACACAATAGAAGAAATAGATACATCAGTCAAAGAAAATATTAATTCTAAAAGATCCCTGACACAAAACATCCATTAAAGGCTTTATTCCAGAGTTTCAGGGATGGTTCAACATACAAAAATGTGTCAGTGTAATCCACTGGGGGGAAAAAACCTACATAATCATTTTATTAAATGCTGAAAAAGCCTTTATACAAGAAATATACATAAACATAATAAAAACAATACATAGCAAGTCAACCGTAAACATCAAATTAAATGGAGAGAAACTCAAATCAATTCCACTCAAATCAGGAACAAGACAGGCTGGCTGTCCACTCTCTTCATACCTATTTTAGAATTTTAAGTTCTAGTTAGAGCAATAAGACAACTAAAAAATATCAAAGGGATACAAATTGGAAAGAAAGAAGTCAAAGTATCACTTTTTAAGGATGATATGATAGTATACATAAATACCCCCAAAATTCTGCCATGAAACTCCTACAGCTAATTCAATTAATAATGGGGTATAGAGCTAAATACAAAATTCTCAACAGAGAAATTTCAAATTGATGAGCATCACTTAAGGAGATGTTTGATATCCTCAGCTATCAGTGAAATGCAAATCAAAAGGACTCTGAAATTCCATCTTGGACCTGTCAGAATGGCTAAAATCAAAAAGAGAAGTGACAGCTCATGCTGAAGAGGATGTGGAGCAAGGGGAACGCAACTCTTTTGCTGGTGGGAATCAAACTTGTATAGCCACTTTGGAAAACAGTATGGCAGTATCTCAGAAAATTAGGAATTGAGCTACATCAAGACCCAGATGTACTACTTTGGGGCACACACTCAAAGGATGCTCAATCATATCTCAAGGACACTTGTTCTACTATATTCATAGCAGCTTTATTCTTAATAGCCAGAAACTGGAAACTTCCTAGATATCCCTCAACCAAAGAATAGATAAAGAAAATATGGCACATTTACATAATGGAGTATTATTAAACTGTTAAAAATAATAATATCTTGAAACTTTGCACTCAAATGGAGGAAACTAGAAAAAAATAATCCTGAGTGAGGTAACCCAGACCCAGAAAGACAAACATGGTATGTGCTCACTCATGGTATTAGTTGTAAAGTAAGCAAATAACCATGCTACAATCCACAGACCCAGAGAGGCTAGGTAACAAGAGGGGACACATATATCTCCCTGAGAAGAGGAAATAGAAGAGACCTCATGGGTAGACTGAGGGCTGAGGGATGGAAACAGGCGGGATCAGGTGGGGGTACCTTATCCAATCTTAGTAAGGAGAGATGTTTAGTCCTACCACAAGTTGATATGACGTTTTTGGTCGGCTTTCTTGGTAGATCTAGCTTTTTCTGAGCATAAATGAAGGAGGAGAGAATGGAGGAGGAGAGAGGCGGTGGTAGAAGGGACCACGAGGACAGGAGGGGAGGGAAACTTTGGTCAGGATATAAAACAAATAAATCAATATTGCAAATAAGAATGAAACTGAAAAGAAAAACTTCTAAACCTTATACTTAAATGAAAATATAAAAGATAAATATAAAAACCATTAAATATGGGGATTATCGAGCTAAAGAATTAAAAGGAAATGGGGGTAAAAAATGGGACAGAGAATGAGGGTAGTGAGTAGGTTAAACAAAACTAAGAATGTATGACATAATATGGAAATCCACTTAATAAGATAATTTAAAAATATTATTTTAAAAAGATACAGTTAGAATGGGATTATGCTACATGAATGAATGATGTCTTTCCCAGAAGATATGTCTCATTATTTAAAATCTCATTGCAAGACATGAGATACCTCCCATTAGTCAGGGAGTACCAAAGGTATCCAAAACAATATAAGCTATCACTATTATCCTTGCTTACCCACCATAACTACATGGTAAGACCAAAGGGAAAACACCATATCCTTTGCTGTATGACATAGAGGAATCAATTTCCAAACTCCTGGGAAACTTTCTCCTGCTGGTTAAGTTTCATAGTGTCATTAGCTATGCACGCTGCTGGGGGAAGGAAAGACATTAATGATCTCATCCAGTGCTGGGTCCTGTATGCTATCATATCATCCTGGGAGGCAAGATGTGCCCACAGATGAGAAAATGGTATGACTTTTTTGGCAGTAACTAACTGCTTTATGAATTTTTTTGAATTTGAGGCCTGATCCACAGGAAGTAATTTTATACCTGTTACTGTAGCCCTCTAAAAAGGCCACAGGTTGGAAGATCATAGGCCCTAAGGTATAACCTGCTGCTATTGCTTTGCTAAATGGTCATCTTGTCAAACTGCCTTCTAAATATTTGTTTAAACTTTACAGACCTGAGCTGCTTTCAACCTTGGTCCTTTGAGAAGTTTCTTTTTGAAGTGGGCAGCAGTTAATGCCAAATCTTCTAACAAAAGTCAATGCAATGAGAATAAAAGATTGATTGCACAGTACCAAAGAAGACACTTGTATTAATCCTACTACCACTAAAGCTCAAGGATATGACAGAAGAGTGGAGAGACAATAAAAGACAGGATGGAAACAGTGCTGTGAAGAGCTATCTGTTGGGCAAGACATGGCCGTTTCACTTAGGAACTCGCAGGAGCTCTGGTTACCTTCAGAACATCAAGCTAGCCAAAATCCCAGAATAGAGGGTGAAGATGATGGCCATGGTCCACCCCTTACTGAGAAGCTATTGGTCATGACTAGTTTCTGAAGGAGGGACAATCACTGCTTTTAAGGATGTGGCCACTGATAGTTTTCCCATACTCCAGTAGTTGGCCACATACCTATGCATCTATGAGCAGCATTAACTGGATTAGTGGGTTATCAAAAAATAAAGACATATGTTTGGGGTAGTATCGAGAGAATGTGAGAGTATTATGGGGTCAAATGGGGATAGATATAATTGTATTTCATTGTATGCATATACATTTTCAAAAATAGTATTTTAAAAGGAAAAATTCTGATGTGTGGACAAGGAATGATTCCCAGGATACGGTGTTAAATGAATCAAACATTTTATAAAGCAATGCATATTATTTGCTACTGCCCATTTAAAATGACTGCTAAATTTGGGGAATAATTAAATTACAGGGATACAGAGCCACAAAAAAGAGTTTTGACATTGCCAATGGAATGCATGGGAGACACATGGGCTTTTGATTTTGTACTGTATGGATATGTAACCTATGAAAATGAATCAAACTTAAATTGGCAAATTATAAAAATTTAAAATTAAAAAGCAAGTAAGTAGTTACCAACTGTCACTGAAGAACCCTTTTCCAGGAAAGAGAAAAGAAGGTGTCTGTACTATTGGATTATCTAGAATGTTAAGTGGTCCTTCTGTAGCCTTCTTTCCAAACACCTGTTTGCAGCACTCCAATATCTTTTTTACCTTAAACTCTCCACTCAAGCAGTTTGAGCTGAGTGGAAATGATTTGATCAGACAAATACATACTTTCCTTGGCCTTGAAATCCAAGCTATCAAAGTGAGCCTCATATATCATCACCTCAGAACAGCTATGACACCTCTAAGGATGAGAAGCAAATAAAGACTGACCTAGTGGCAATGATCGTCTCAGTGGGGTACTTGGCCTTCAGGATTTTGTTCAACTCAGTGCTGGCACACTCTAAGTACTGGATGGCAGCAGCCTAGATGGAAAAAGAGTGTTCAGTTTCAGAAGCATAGCACTGTGACTTACCACATTGCATCTCTTCAACTACTCCCCAACATCATTACCAGAAACTCAACTGCCTTTCCGGAAATAAAGTCAAGTAATTTTTGTTAAAAGTACCTAAGGTTAGTCTTGGTTCTAAAGTCATTCTAAAAATGAGAAAGGAACTCTATGAAAAAAATCTCACACTATACAAATACAAATATAAATAACAGATCTGTGATTCTGATTCTTAACTTTCCAATATCAGAAGTTTACTTTTCGAATAATGGCACTAACAATAGAGTTTCTGCTCATATAGTCCTGAGTATGTGACTGTGTTCTAAGTTATGTGTACCTATCATTTTCATGTACTCTTAATATCTATCCTGAGAGGCAAACATTACTTGTATGCCCATTTCACAGAAGAGAAAACTGAGACACAAGAAATGAGTCAGTTGGTAGCAGAACTTAGATTTGATTCCAAGTCAAATACTCCTAAGTCTGTATTCATAATTACATGTTCCAATCCTTCCTATAACTTCCAAGTCCAAGTATCTACCAAGTCCTTATAACTATACTTTCTCAGTATGTTTCAAGTTTGTCCATCTCTCATTACTTCTGTTACCAAGTCACAAATCTAAATTGTGATCATCTCTAGTCTCACTAATGTCAGCATCTACAATTTTTCTCCATGCCTATAATCTTTAGTCCTTGAGTTACCTCTTCATACATCATGGGCTACTATTTAATGATGTGTAGTTGATTGGATATGTGATAAAGAAAATATGAAATTTCAATGGAGGACATTCACATTTCCACTTCCCAATATGTTTGAAAGTTTATATAATAAGTAAGGGGTAGAAAGGCTGGGGAGATGGACTCATTTGGTAGAGGACTTGCATTTAAAGAATGAGAACCTGAGTTTAAATGCCCAGAACTCACATAAAAAAGCCCAGCATACTAATATACACCTATAATCCCAGTGCTGGTGACATAGGAGGCAGAGACAGGCAGAGCTGGCCTTGCCTACACTGTGATGTTCCAGGCCAGTGAGAGACTCTGTCTAACCAAAAGGTAGAAGGTGCCTAAGGACCAAAACCAGAGGTCATCCTCTGATCTCTAACCACACTTAGATGCTGTGCACATGTACACCTACCCCACATACATTCAAACAAAATCCTCCAAACTCTTCTAGAATTCTCATTGCTCTTAGGATGAAAATCCAAATTTCCTACCATTGCTTTATTAGCCTTTTCTGGGTTGGTCCCTAATTACTTTTCTATTTTCTCATTTTGTATGTTCTGTCACTGGCCACTGTGCTCTGGACAATAGAAATGTGTTTCAATTCTGTTAATATTGTACAGCCTTTCTTGTCTTTAGAACAGACAAGAAAACAGGCGTGTGATGGTTTCAATAAGAATGGCCCCCCATAGGGTTATATATTGAAATGTTTAGGGAGTATCACTGTTTGAAAGAATAAGGAGGTATGGCCTTGTGTGGGGTGGGGTGGGGAGTGGTTCTGGGGATTCAGAAGCCCAAGCCACTTCCAGTGGTGCTACCTACTGCCTGAGGAACAAGATGTACAACTCTCAGCCACTTCTCCAACAGCATGTCTGCCTGTGTGCTACACCATATCTTTGCCATGACAATAATGGACTAAACCTCTGAAACTGTAAGCAAGCCCCAATTAAATGCTTTCTTTTATTAGTTGTTGTGGTCATAGCATCTCTTCAGCAACAGAACACTAAGACAGGCTTCCTCTGTCCTTTTCTCTTAACTAAAGCTATTTCTTGAGTCTAAACTGAAATGGCACTCATTTTGAATGTTCTCCATGACACCTCACAGATGGACATACAGACACACATGAAGTATTTTATTAGAACTTTATCTATTCTACTTCTAAATAGACTCTGAGCTCCACAACAACAAAGGATACATTATTCTTCTTTATCTACTAATGTGTAAGAACATTCCCTCATATACAGCAGTTAATCAGCAAACAATTTTGAATTCATGAATAAATAATTAAGATGACTTATATCCCTAATGCCTAAGATTTCTGTAGTAAATAACTGCTGATTAATGAATGCCTCCTGTCCTCAGAGATCTCATCCTCATCGTGTCCATGGGAATACTGCATATTCTTTCTAGGCTTTTTTCCCCACATTTCACTTGTGATAAAATGGTTGCTCTGCATTACAGCTGACCAATAATCACCTCAAATCTTGGTAAATCCATTTCCACCTGTCCTTTTAGCAGTGGCAATTGTTTGGGGGTCTCGCGAATCATCACACTCCATCTAAAATGAGATTTAAAGACAAATATTATTTAAGTTTCTGCTGATTACAAGTGAAATCAATGCTTCACAGTATAAGAAAGAGTTCAAATCATTCATGTGTCTGGGGAAGCGATCTACTCAAGCAGTATACCCAATCTCAAAGCAGGGTTGAGGGGGGGTGCGGGAAGGGAGTCTGAACAAGGGGATACATGGATAAAAAAATATGACTTTATTGTTGTAGTATGTTTTTCCCGGCCTGTTTGGGTCCGGACTTTATTCATAACAAAAAAGAGGATTCTGCTCTATGACATCCCTAGGTAAATGTGATAGAAGTAATTTTTTCTCATGAGTCTCAGAAATCAGTGTTTTTCAACCAGAGGCAGCATCATGAGCACCAGGAATATTTTCATGAAATATTTATGCAAGATCCTTGCTCAAGATCTACAGAACAAGAATCTTTGTGATGCTCTTTGAGGTTTTTTTTGATTTTGGAATGATTGATTTTAATGGTGATGTGACTGATTCATTCAAAAAAGTAAAACTTTACCATAAATAGACTTGCATTTTACGCTTCATAATGATGATCCTTAAGCAACTAAAAACATCCAATTCCATCACTCCTACACATGAACTACTAAAACAGCCTCTTCCAACTCAAATCACGTGGAGAGGAAATAAATTCACTTAAATGAACTCTACTAGATGAGTGCCACAAATACATGTTTTGAAATCATAATGTTCACAGTTTTTAAGGCAAAGCAGTTTTTTTTTTCTTTTTTCTTTTTTTTTAACCTCGACCTTGTAAGAACCCAGATAGTTGCCTATAAAACTTTTAAAATTAATTTTAACAAATGATACAAATTTTGATTAATTAACCCAGATAGTTGCCTATAAAACTTTTAAAATTAATTTTAACAAATGATACAAATTTTGATTAATTTAGTAATCCTATTTTATTTGTGAATGTGATTGCTGTTTTCTATAAAAGATCTTAATGCTTATATTAAAAATAGTGTTTACTAACAAATAAGAAACAACTTAAATAAAGATGTATCTCTCCCAATGAACGGGAATTGTGCTCTTATGAAATGCCTTTTGTGGTTTCCTTTCACCTTCCCTTTTTAGCTTTCAAATTATTTATCCCCACTGTATGAATTTCTTTTGCTTTAAGTCATATTGGAAATTTTAAAGATAAAATATGTTGAGTCCCAGTAAACACACACTGCATGAGCCCTGTATCGGGCATCAGGACACTGTAACATCATAGTTCAATAAGTGCAGTACTAGGAAGGTGAGGTATCACAAAGTGTGGAGGCTTCACAGCATTAATGTGGGGCTCTGGAACTCAAGGGTCCTAGTTTTACTCCTTATTGTGGGGAAAAATCTTGCCATTTAACTCTAAACTAAACACAGCCACACTACAATACTTAGAGTGTTTAGATGAAGATCATAAAATACTTGATTTTTTAAAAAAAAATACTTGCAATTTAAAAAATTTAATTTCCAGATTTGCAAAGGTCAAGAATTCATCCAGTATAAAACAAATAGGGCTATATGTGTGAACCTCTGGTGACTTCATGTCAGGGTTGCTTGCTGGGTCACTGAGCTACTGCTTTAATCCTGCATTTTCCAATAGAAAAACTGCTTAACTCACAGATATTTACACAAAATGTAATGTCATCAAGAATCACTAGATTTATTTATTTTTATTTTTTAATTAATTAATATATTTTTTAAGGATTAACACAATTGGCAAATTCTTAACCAAATTAAACAAAAAAGGGAAAACCTACTTCAATAAAACTAGAAATTGAAAGGCAAACATTGTAACAGATGTGAATGAAATTCCAGAAAATCATAAGGAAATACATTATAAAGTTGTTTCAATAAATTAAAGATTCTGAAAAAACCGGTGAGTTTTTAGATAGCAAAACTAAACCTAAATTCAATGAATGATTTTAACAAATGCATACTCTGTAACCTTGAAATACTTGAAATACTAATAAAATATTCCATACTAAAAATAAAAAACAGCAATAACAGAAACAAACACAAGAGAATATGAACTTACTACAGAGTTCTACTATAACTTAAAAAACTAAGACAAATACATATATATTTTCCATAAAACTTAAGAAAATAAACCAAGCCTTTAAAAGTTACAAAGACAGTGAAGCCCTGATATTAATCATAGTATTTCTTTTTTCTTTTTTTAAATTTTTTTACATATTTATTTATTATTTGATGTTTTCACATCATGCACCCCATCAAACTCAGATATCAAACCTCTCAAAATCATGCCCACTCTTATGATCTCACCTTTTACAAAACCACCCATTCATGCTGCTCATTTACTTACTGAAGCATAATTAAACTCCCTGTGGCCAGACCCTTAAAGAAAACAAGTCTTTCCTTACCCACACCTCTGCCAGAGACCATCAATGCAGAAGTGAGGCACTGTGTCATTTAGCTGTGTTCTAGTCTTGAGCTTTTGTGTACAATGACCTCTCTCTCTTTTTATTTTTTTTAAAGTCCACTAATGAGTACGTACATCCCCTGCTTCTCTTTCTGGGATTGTGATACCTCGCTCAGGAGGATATTCTCAAAATCCATCAATTTGCCTGTGAATTTTAGGATATCATTTTTTTTTTTTTACTGCTGAGTAGTACTCCATTGTGTAGATGTACCACAGCTTGTTAATTCATTCTTCAGTTGAGGGGCATCTAGGTTATTTCCAGGTTCTTGCTATTACAAATAATGCTGCTATGAACATAGTTGAGCTAATGCTTTTGGGGTATGAATGTGCATCTTTAGGGTATATGCCCATTTGTGGTATTGCTGGATCCTTGGGGAGTGGAGAGTGATTCCCAGTTTTCTGAGAAACTGCCATACAGCATTCCAAAGGAATCACTAGATTTAAAAGATGCTGTCTCATAGGTAAAAGCCTTTCTAATGGCCATCCCCGTCTTTTCTAATGGCAAGAGCCGTCATTAAAGGAAAAGCATATTCTAGCTTTGAGGCAGAAAACATATTTTCTCAGTTGAATGCCTTAAAATTGTCTGATATTATGATTTTCTTATGGATTATTAGAGTTGACAATATTTTAGGAAAAAAAGCAGATGACATTGATTCTCTTTTAAAAAATCTAATACTAAATGATGAGGTTTCACATTTCATTAAAATTCTGGTGAACAGTTTAGATTTAGCTAAATAATATTAAGAAGGGGAAAACCAAGACAAATCTCCCTTGCGATGTGAGTGAGAATTGCAGAAACTCCGTATCATTTGTCCTTTGGTAAAAGACACTGTAATACCACAGCTCTCTTCCCAGGCCTCCAAACACTTCATGTGGATACAAGTGTACTTCTTTCAATCTCACCAACGTCCATGAGAGAAGGAGAAACTAGCAGGCTAAGCAAAGCCAGTGGGCAGGTAACAAGAAAACTGAAGGTCAGGATGCCATCACCCAAAACATCAGTGGATCCAGTAGGCAGAAATCTTAATTTCTTGGGACAGAACCAATTGCTGGCTCTAAATATGTACGGGGCATTTGCAATGGCCATCACAGCCTCCTTTCTTACCAGTCACTCGACCACATCCAAGATTTAAAGCACCAATATGGGGCTGCCTGACAATAAGCACAGTCTGGAAAGACAGGATAAAAGATTATATCTGGAAAATTGAGTTTGTCTCTCCTCTTTAAAGAGACAGGGTCTTGCTCTTTGGCCCAGCCTAGCTGCTATCACTTGAGCTTAAACAGTCTTCTTGCTTCACAGGCACAGGCCACATATCTGTCTTTCCCTAGAAATTTTTAGTAACTTAGAAAGAATTCATAAAAACCGGCAGATGCTCTTAGATTTGTATCTTGAAAACCCATGCCTCACTATAAAAGTTTTATTTCTCAGGATATAAGATCAGAATATTCTTTTCTCTGGAGCAGAAAAAAAAATAAGCCAATTTGTGCTAAATATTATCCCCCAATCCCCTTTTAAAGTTTCCCTGAGAGCCTAATAATAGTATAAATTCTTTCTCAAGGTAGGTATACTTCCACTGGACAAGTGATTACACACTTGGAAGGACACTCAGCAAATTCCTGAAATGTACTATGAAGCCCATGCTCTATGATCTTTAAGGGGAAAGAGGGTCTGCCACAATATTTGAGGGATATGTGGCTCTCTGGTTTCTCAACAGACATGACCTTCTAAATGAAGCTGCATTTCCACTCCAAGAGAAATGGTACTTTGACGGGGCTGGGCTATGGATTCAGATGATAGAAACAGAAGGGGCACAAGGTTATGGCTCACCTGTCTAAAATCCTCACGTGAGCCTGCTCTACTCTGCTGAGAATATCCATTGGTGATTTGTTTTTATTCCAGAACGCTCCCCAGCCAAGGACACGAGCAAGGTCATTACCAGTTCCAAGTGGGATGATTGCCAGCTGACACTGTAAGAAGAAAAAGAGAGCTTCTTTTCAGACAGTTCTTCCATCCTGTCTCACTCACTGAAAGACTTAAGGGTTGCTCCTTGGGAAGGAATAGGCAGGAACAGGCTTTACAGACAGGGTTTTAAAGGATTTCTTTGTAGGAAGTGTAGCAAAAGGGTATCTAAAGTTGAATGATATTTTCTTAAAGGGGTTGGGCCTCACTATTATTAATAATCTACTCAGTTGCTGGGCTTTTTCAAAAGGCATAGCTATAGCCATAAATGAAGAACATAGCCAATATTTCTATTTGAGTTGGGGGCCCAGAAGGGAAGATGCCTCGGCAGACAAAGATTCTGGATTCAGAAGAGCAAGGGGCTGCCTAGACATGGAGAAAATTAGAGGAAGGTTTATGCTCCTCTAGAGATTTGAAGAAGAAATACATTATCCTCACAAGAAGGAGAAAATTGGAACATTCTTCTTTTTTACCTATTTACTTTGAAGCCTAAAGAAGGCTCATTCTTTATGCCCATTCCTTTATTTCTCCTTCACCAACATTTAACCAGAGAATTGTCTTAAGTGAGAATGTTTAGATTGGACAAGCTTGTAAAAGACATATTTGTAGATAGGATGACTGCAGACATGGGACTTATTGGAATAGACAGCTCCATACCCCCAACTCTTTCTAGCAACAGTTAAAGTGATTTACCCAGAGACTTACTCTATCATGCAATCCAAAGACATCAATTGTAGATAAGACCCAGCTTACACTGCCATCTCCTCCACAAACCAGAACACGAAAACGAGCAAAGTTCTTGAACATAGCGATGCTACAAGGAAGAAGGGAAAATGAAATAATTGATGACTAATTGGAATGTATAACTATTTCCTACAGTTTGTCAAGACCTAAGGACTCACACTTTAGCAGGCTTCTAACAAGGCCGTTCTGTCTTCTCTTTGCCTTAGGCTCTGACTCTGTGTATATCTGTGACCACAACTCCACAAGGCAATCTCAGAAATCACATCTTGCTTCAACTTATATTATTTTATGCTTAGTCTTTCTCTGAGACTACTAATAAGCTAGTCATCTGGCGACTCTCAGGAAGAATACTTTGCACAGTTGTCAGTGGCTCACAGGAACCAGCACTGAATTATTAAATGATCCCATAATAAAACAAATCTGTAGTGATATCCCCTTTACTTCTTCCTCTAATGTCAAAGGGCATAGTTTTCTGTCTTGCCAATCAGAAAAAGTAAACCAAGTTTGAGAACAGGAAAAGAGACTAAAGAGATTTCTGGAAGAGGGTAAAGGTAAAATATTCCAGAGTCATATATTTGTGTATCTGTGTGAGTACAATCTCAGACTAATCAGAGAAAACTATTCTAGCCTAGAATGTTAAAGGGGTAGGAGGCCATTCTGTCTACTCAACCATACCCCGTTAACCCATGCTTACCCTGCTTCAGGTCCGCCCTTCGATAGGTCAAATACTTGAGAAGGATTAAGGAATTGCTTGAATTTTCGGAGAAAGACGATCCCTTGATGATCTCCACTTTTGGAGTTGATGAAGATGAGCAAGGGACAGGAACAAGTCAGTGGCCAATCAAGATTCCAGAAGTCAGGCGATACTACTAATTGGCCTGAAAAACACACAAAAGAAAAAGGGAAAGGGCAATTGAGAGGAGGTAAGATATGATCTAGCATTGCATTTCACAAAGGCTTTCTAAGTACTAGCCCCAATCTTTTGCTATTGAGGAATACAGGAAAAGTTAGAACATCATTTAAAAAGTAGTAAACATGTTTGCTCTACTATTTGTAGGCATTCTCCTATCATTCTGAGAAATATACACCAGATACCATGTTAGATTATTATTAAGTTATTGTTAAGATTATAGCCCTTGACCTAAAGCCAAGACACACACGCACACACACACACACACACACACACACACACACATACACATGAATATGTTGAAAGACAATTAATGAAAAAATTATTACAAAAGCCAAAGATTATTATAACTTTATGGGAAAATGAAAAAAAAAGAGTCCATGAGAAGGAGCAGCACTCATGCTAGTCTACTCTGTGTGATCGAGCTCAGTTCTCACCGTGAGAATGGAGCAAGCCAAGAGAGAAGGGAAAGAAAAACTGTCATTAGGCCAGGAGCTAACAACAGAGTTCCTAGCAGGATGGATACACCCAATATAAGGCAAAAACAGAAACTTTGATCACATCTCCAAGGCTAAGAAAGAACAGTCTACATTATCACACCAATGGCAGAATGAGCCTACAGATAAATTGTATTAATAAAAGAGGGACATTTTATAATCTCCAACATTGAAATTACCCATAGAGAAATAAGATTATAATAGCCAACTAGTCTAAATAGTCAAAACCTGCCAGCTTGTAGTGGATCTTAAAGGCTCTTGGCAAAGAGATAGACAGTGATAGTATTCTAAGAGAGGGATTAACAACAAATATCAGGCCCTCAGACATCTGAACTCATGGCTTGTCAGGAATATTCCAGAGGAAAATAAACATATAGGGCAAAAATCATGTTACCTACTCCTATGAAGGATGGACATGCTGAACATTAAAAAAAGAATTTGCTATGTCTGGCAATCAAAAGTAGCTTCTTCTATGGGATGGCTCCCACTAAGTAGCTGGTGGTTTTCGAAGGCATCCTAAGCAGTTATGCACATTTTTAAGGCTTGTCAGAATTTGCAACTATAAGAGGAACCTAATATCTTTCCTTAGCAGTATAGCTTGGATGTAATTACTTTCCACAAACAAATGCAATATCCTTATCAGTAATTTTCAATGAAAGGTAAAATGGTATCATAATGGGAGTTCTGTCACATTAATTAATTCATTCATGCATGCATGCATTCATTTGCGCATTAATTCATTCATTCAACAAATATGTATTGAAGATGTTCTCTGTGCCCATTCTTGTTTATGTTGGTGAACAGAATACAATTCTTATTTTAATGAAAGTAAGATAAATATAAAAGGTAATGTTTTATACAAAAAACATACAAGGGAGTGTGAATTGTTCTTTTAAACAATGTAGCCAAGGATAATTCCCTGGGTGGGTAACATTTAAGATAATATTCAAATAAATGAAGGCATGGGTAATGTAGATGTTTGGAGGAAGAGTTTTAGGGGGTTGGGGGCAAGAAAGAGAGCTAAGTCCCTGGGGGAGTATTCTAGGTCATGTGGGAACAGTGTGATTGTTATAGAGTGAGTAAGGAAGAAAGCTGAAGATACCATAGGCCAGATAGCATGGCATCAAGATTCTTAGAGGAAGTAATGTGAGATTGAGACTGCCAAGTAAAACATGAGTCAGGTCACATGATGTTCTTGTTGCATCCCAACAAGTAAAACAGACTTTAAGAGATATGGTCTGAATATGAAATATCCCCACAGACTCATGAGTCCTTAGCTGGAAGTACTAGATTTTGGAAATCAGGTAATCTTTAGAAGGCAAAAGATATGCTGGAGAAAGTGGGCCACTAGGTTGGCAGGCCATTTGAGGCTAATGGTCTAGCTTCAGTTCAAGCCCCCATCTCACTCATGTTTGATTTGCATTGATGTGTAAGCTCACACGTTGCTGCCACCATGGATACTTTTCCCATACTTTTCCCACCATAATGGACTGAACTGTATTCCTTCCATGAGCCTAAATACATACTTCTTACTTTAAGTTGCCTCTTGTGATGTTTATGTTCACAGGATTGAGAAATGTAACTAATACACAGAGGTGAGGGATGTAGGAAATTGATATCAGAGAGAGGATAGATGCAAGATTTTCTTATAAGGAATTTGTATTATTAAAAAAAAAACTGTTGGCCCATGTGAATATATTTGCCAGTCAAGAATTAATAAAGTGAAAATTATGTTAATGGTATTAATAGTTAAATAGCCATGAGAGTAGAGTAGAAATGATTGTTCTAGACTTATCTTGAAGCTTTGAGCACGTACTATACTTTGGAGTATATTTCTGTAAGAGAGCCAGTGAGTTGTATGCTATTGGTTGTCCTCCCAGTTTATTCATTAAACTATAGGAAAAATCTTAAGCTCTCTAAGGGTGCATCTTTTCATATGTAGTGTGATGCAAAGATTAATAAAATAGTCATCATAGTGAACTGGAATGTAGAAATGATAGATTCATAGTCAGGTAAACAACCTGACTCCCAAGTTTGCTTTTAAGTGACTGATGTCAAACTACAAGGGATTTTCCTAAAATGCTTCACGATTTTATTCTGTAATTCAGGTGAGAGCACAGAAAGCTGGCTTGTAAAGTTTGAAGTACCCTGAACTTGAGAAAGAGCTATTGGATGATAACATCAAGAGTAGAAAATGATTACAACAGTCACATGACTTAGAGTAAAAGATGGGTAAATCTGCACCTTGGCTCAGGCTCAAGGGCACAAATTATCCTAGAACAGCACAATAGAGAGTTGGCTTGGCAGAATCGAGTGTGAAAAGAGCACAGGGGCTTTAGTATATGAGTCAACACCCTGAAGAACCTCTTTAAAAGGAACTCACACTTTTCTTCAGATGCACTAATACAATCACCTTATCCAGGGGACCATTAGTCTCACCCCAGTCTTTACTCCACAGAAGGATGCTAAATTGGTATAAGTCTTGCTTACTGTTGCCCTGCCTATACTATTAATCTTTAATGATGTTTAAATAAATTTACCCTTCATAATGGACTTGAGTATTCAAGATTCCCTATCTGTAGAAAAGAAATGAAAATTGACATCATGAACTAGGCCCACACTTCCAGGTTGAAGGAGCTTATGGAGACTTTGTTATTGACAATAAGTGGTAGCAGATATGTCCAGGAAATATTGTTAGGATTTTCTATCTTTATGAATGTTGTGATGTGATCATTGAGTGTGTGAAAATGGCAACTACTGGACAGCAGAATAATAGTAGAATGGTGGACATATGAGGAAATAGTATCACAGCAGAAGCCTTGTTAGTGTTATGGTCTGTTTTACTAGGACACCAAAAATGAGTCTTGTGCATTTCTGTATTAAATGTTTTGCTAAATAAACTTTAGTAATAATGAAAAGTTGAGAAATGAGGAAGAAACACAACAAGTAACTTGTCTAAGATCACACAGTAAGTGACAGAGCATGATCGTACGACTAGTAGCATAGAAAGCATCCCAGATCTTTTCAAAAATGCAAATTATTGGACCTCATTCAGGTATACTGAATTAAAGCCTTTGGGGGTGGGACCCAAAACCCGTGTTTCAATAAATCCTTCTTGATGAATATGATGTATGCTTATGTTTAATAATCATTGTGTGAGTTCTTACTTTACAGCACAGGAAGTAAATAACTTGAGGAAATGAGAAGAGGCCATGTGGAAACAATAGAAAATAATACTTGATTTGAGCTGGACCCTAAAGAAATTTACCAAATAGACTGAGTAGAGAAAAGTGGGTAATTAGAGGCCCTGTCAACCAATTGAAGCCTTGTGACTGATTCAATGAATGTAGGAATGGATGAACAATAGTACTGCCCACAGGCTGCCTCAGATGATCATCATCTGGTTGCTGGAGAAAGGATTCCTATCTTGGCTAAGAGGTTGGAGCAGATTAACCTTAATACTATCATTAAGATTCTATGACTGAGAAATGCAGAAGATTCCTTTAGAATGGAACATCTCAGAAGGACATCTATTCTTGAAGGACTTATTTGCCAAGGCTAAAAATCCCAGGAAGAGTCAAGAAGAAAGGGAGTTATTTAAAGCCCTTCTTGAGGAAGATATGACTAAGTAATGCATGGTAGAAAAAAAAGATTGTTGCCATGATATCTAAGAGGACCAAGACTGCTGCTGCACAAAAGCCAAAATGAAAAGATCCTTCATAGCACACTAGATGACGCAAAAAACAGCCAAGTTCAGGCACTCTATGTAAAAGAAAGCAATGTCATTAGCTGATGACCTATAATAAGAATCAGAAGTGGTTGGACAAAAATAACCTCACATTGGATATAAACAACTTCTACAAGGACAGATACCACAAAACATATTTGACTTGGGCACAAAGAATAGTTCCTTCTCCACTAGTATACAGTTGGGATGATTTTGTGGGATGTTAACTATCTTCAGATAATAGTAAGGAAACAAGAATACAAAACCTAAGGCTGTAAGTCTACTTCTACCATCAGAGAAGCTTCCTCTTGCAGCAGATGGGAACAAGTACAGAGAGCCACAGCCAGACATTATACAGAGATAACTTGGAATGCACAGTGCTAAATGGGTTGTCTCCATGAAATTTCCCTTCAGAACTCAGGGAGCCCACAGAAGAGGAGGCACAAAGAGTGTAAGAGCCGGAGAAGATGGAGGACACCAGGAGAACAAGGTCCTCTGGATCAACTGAGCAAAGGTCACATGAACTCACAGAGACCGAAGCAGCAAGTAGAGGCCCTGCATGGGTCAGCAGCAAGTTCTTTTATAATATTGTAGCTATGAGCTTAATATTTTTATGGGAGTCTTGAGTGTGTGAATGAGTGGGTCTCTGATTCCTGTGTCACCTTTGGAGGCTTTTTTCTTCTGTTGGTTTGTCTTGTTCAAATTCAATGTGATTTTTAATTCTTACTATATTTTATTGATATGTTTTATTGTTATCTCTTAGAAGCCTTTTCTTTTTTAATTTTTTAATGAGAGACAGACAGGGAGTGGTGCCTGATAGTAGGGGAGGTGAGGAGGAACTGGGAGGAGTGGAGGGTTAGGGGAAACTAATCAGGTTGTGCTGTATGAAAAAAAGAG
This sequence comes from Sigmodon hispidus, assembly GCA_004025045.1. Classification (NCBI taxonomy): domain Eukaryota; kingdom Metazoa; phylum Chordata; class Mammalia; order Rodentia; family Cricetidae; genus Sigmodon; species Sigmodon hispidus. The sequence goes on along the minus strand of PVIH01004703.1, from coordinate 74,824 downwards.
TCTATTTTCAATAAAAGAGGAAAATAAATGAATGGCCAATGATGTAAGAAAAAAAGTAAGGGCTGGAGAGGTGGCTCATCGGTTAAGAGCACTGACTGTTCTTCCAGAGATCCTGAGTTCAATTCCCAGCACCCTCATAGTGGCTCACAACCATCTTTAATGACATCTGATACCCTCTTCTGTCTACTGTATACATAATAAAGAAAATAAATCTTAAAAAAGTAAACTGACTTCATGAGCAGCCTCAACTTGCTCAGGTGATTAGCTTTACTGTTCCCATGTATCAATTCTATCTTCCCCAAGTCTCTTCATTCTTCTATCCAGTCAACCATATCTAACTGACCATCTTATCAGTTTCTTCTTCTCTTTAGTCAACTGTCTAGTGAGTGATATTATCAAGATAGACATTTGAATAGATCTGAGAATAATATATTCTTATACATCTCTGAGTGAATTTAGCTTTGTGTCTTTATATGAGGCACATACTTACCTTGCTTTCAGAAACTTCTGGAAATGGCTCTTTGGTAGCCTGACGATTGTTTGCACCCATATATTTGTCAATATTTTTAACACCCATTTGGTATCCAAGTATCTCTATTCTTTCTTTGAGACATATCAAATGCGCCATTAAATTGTTAATTGTGGTGTTATACCAATATCCTAAATCTATCATGATTACTTGCTGTGCAATGTCTAGTTTATAACTCTTTCTAGGATTCAAGAACCTTGTGAAAACAAACTTTCAATACATTACTATTATCTGGTAATTGACAAAATATCAGTGAAGAGCGCTGGGGCAATAACCATGCTAGTTTCATATTTCGTAACAATTTTGGTGTAGTTTCCATTTTTAAACAATATAACCTAAGCTTTCAATAGATTTGGAGACATTGGTTCAAAGATCAAAAATTTATTTTCTAGTTTAGATAGTGTTTGAAACTCTTTAAAAAATGTTAAGACAGCTGAAATTAAATTTGAATAATCATAAGGAATTTTGACAGTCTACAGAGAACATGCCCATACACAGTATACACATAACAAAACACAATGTTTGCCACTACAAAGTCTAAAGTATTAACTGTTAGCTTTTGATGCACACATACAAGTTCTTAGTTCCCCCCCCCCCCCAAATATTTTACTCATTGTAGAGAATAATTCCTTCCCTTCTGGCCAGTCTTTATATCTCCCTCCCTCCCTCCCTCCCCAATGCATTTCTGAAGTAAAAGTCAACCTACTCACCGTCGCCTCTAGGGTCACTCAGTGCGGTGGGCGGTACGATTGCTGAGCGACGACTTCCGAAGGAACATTCCTTGGAAAACCGCCTCTGGCAGACGCCATGCAGCTGAAATGACAAGAGCACAAGAGAAAAAGGAGGGGAGAGAAAAGGAGAACATTGATTAGTCTTTTGTTCCATCCTAAAAATTTGATCTTTTCTACTTCAAGTCTCCCTTTCTAAAATTTCACACTATCTGCATAAACCTTAATTCACCTGACACTGCTCCCACCCTATTCTAGTGTGAACCTGCAATATCCCTGAGTGTGTACAACTCTGGCCCTATCAAAGATGTCTTTCTGAAGATTCCCAACTACAGATACTAAGATGTCACTATCCTTAGGACACAATCTTAGTAGCCTGAAGAATGGGAAATTTGGTTGTATCGCAAAAGTCCTGGTCCTGATAAGATGTTTAGACTTCAATCTTTAGAACAACTTTATGTGGCAGGAAAAGTATCACTGAGCTCATTGTAGAAATGAGCATATGTGAAAGCCCACCAATGTAAAGGCTCTTACCCAAGGTCAAATAGCTGGGAAGTATCAAAACAGACTTCCACACAAGTTGCCATTCTTCCTACATTTCAGACCTCTTCAAATTCTACATCCTGAACAACTACACTTTCTAGGGACGTGAGCCTACCATGGCTATTTAAAGGCAATTAAAAGGAGGCCTACGGACCGGCTCTTCAGTAAAGAAGCTCACTTCAGTTTCTTCTTGGCTTAGAAAACTCAGTTTGAGAGAAGCGTCTAAGTTTAGAAAGTCAAGATTAGATAGATTCTTCCATTCTCTGTGATATTGATTTCTTTTTGGGCCCACATAGTTTCTTGTTATAGGATACTATCTTGTGCATTGTAAGTTTTGAACAATCTACTAGATACCAGTTGCATCATTACTGTCCAGTCCAGTTTTAGCCATCAAAAATGTCTCCAGATATTGCAAAAGGTCTCCTGGATCAAAAATTATCCTTGGTTGAGGTCCAGTGTTTCAAAGACATGATAGTGTTGCAGTTAGGAACATGCTCTTAGCAGAATTATATATTAATCAAGACTTTATTTTTTGCTAGCTATATGACCTTGGGTTCACCTTTCTGAGTCCCATATTATTCATCTGTAAAATGGGGACAATGAGGATTAATTCAATGTTGTTCTAAAGATTGAGATCATAAATAGAAGATATTTGATACATAGTAGCAAGGACAATTTGTTATCATTGTTACTAAGCATTACTAAAGATTATAAGTTTCTAGGAAGTAATGATTAGGGAGGAATTTTCTCTTAAGGATAGAATCTGGATTTCTAATTGCTCATATTGTCATTTGAGAATTCAGTTTTTCTCATTGTCAAGATAGCTTCACCAATTAAGAAGCATCAGACTATGAATACTTTAAAACTTTCTTCCAAAGACTCTATAGCCATATATGAAAGGCAAGTTACTGTGTTCTGCACTATGGACTGTATATATGTATATAATGCATTATGGTGTAAGGGTCTCTGAGATACATATCTAGTTACCTAGTTATCCTTGCATATCTACAATCTCCCATCTACCTCCTCTCTAGAAATACATTTCTTTAGGATTCAAAGATATGAAAAGATACTCACTGTGGCGTCGCACCAGAGGCAGCGGAAATCTTGAAGCCTGTGATGACTACCGCAGCTCTCATGGCATACAACACACTGAGAGTTGGCAGGTATATTTCCTTCTACCCATTGATGCGGCATTGTTTGCTGAAGTGGAAAAAGGGAAAAGATTGAAATTAGTGATCAAAGAAAGTACAGCTGGAATAATTATACTACCCACGGAGAATACTAGATAATTCTCATAGATCTGCCCTCAGTGCTACTAATGAGAGATGACAGTTGGGGACTAATATTCACGGGGTCACTGAATTCTGTGGAAGAGACTACTTTGCTTGTCTAGTGTCAGGAAGCATTCTTCCTGTCCCTCTGTGTGTCCTGACTTTCAAAGAGCTGGGGAATGTGTCTGTGGGAGGATATGGCTGGTACTTACTATTTCATCAGCGGGTAGAAGGAGGTCATCAGTTACGGACAAAGTATTCCACTTGCAGTCTTTGCTTGCTCTCAGTGCACACAATTTGTGTGATTTCACCTTACAGACTGTGAAAGGAGGAATGGCAAAACAGGTGTGAGTCTAGTGACAATGAATTCTAACTCCCTTCCCTGAGCCTCTCTGGAGGTTAGAATTCAAGTGCTTTCTAAATAGTTTTGACCCCCTTCCAAAGGCCTTCTTCTAATGTGAACCAGTTCCTTCTGATTCTTTGCCGCCTACATTTCTATTATCCATTTTACATTAAAATTAATAGGAGGAAAGAAGTAATTTCTGACTTCAATCCTTCTGCCCATATAGTCCTATCTTCTTTTATCCAACTCTCCATTTTTCTTCATGACAACACTGCTTCATGCTAGTTTCTCTTTCCCTTCCGTAGGATTAACTTCACACAAGAACCAAAGTTCTAGATTGGCTCTGTAATACTAAAGCCAGAGGAGACCCTTTGTGCCTAGCTCTATCCAGTGAGCTCTGCTTTCCAAAGCAATGAGAAAGGTACCTTCACAGATGATGGCATCTCGAGATAAAGCAGGAATGGTCTGGCGACAAACATTGCAGAACTGAGCCCGAGGACTATTGCTGGAATACCAGCAGTGCATTCCGATAAGGAACGGGTTGTTTTCGGCTGCAGGTATCTAAGCAAATCAAAGAGAAGAAAGAATGGAAGGTTAACCACAGAGACAGACTCAGAAAGACCAGGAAATCGGCTGCTAGGGCTAAAATAGCCCACAATGTAGGTGTCAAAGCGTGTAAAGGAGAGGGCTGGAAGGTACAGTCCCCACTTTTTGTTTTAATTTTGTTTTGTTGCTGGCTTCAGAACAGAAAAGCAAAGAAAAAGGAATAATCTCAAATAGGAGCTGAAGACAGCAGCAAAGAATCCTTACTCAACTACTATATTAGTTTAGTCTGAGCAAAATTTGTTCTGCTTGGTCTTGGTACGCTTTAAATAGAAAGCAAAAGAAAGGAGTTCATTGGAAATTGAGGGGTATCCAAATGCTCTGACAGAGAAAGGCAGGTGGCAGGGCTCATTTGCAGAACTAAGGACTACCTGTGAGGCTTTAGTTCTTCCTTGTAATGCAGCTGCCAAGTGAGCAGAACATTGCTTTACTTGGACAACACTTGAAAGACTATTAAATTCTTTTCTCATGAGCTTTTTTTTTTTTTTTGTAAACCATGCTTTGACTGCCTACAGTAGTTTCTTGGTTAATCATTTTAATTCATCCAATAAGTTATTAAACAAATATTTATAAAATTGCTATTATATGCTTGTAACTTTTCAAGGTGTCTGAGATATAATCATTAACAAGACACAGTCCTTGCCCTTATCGTGGCATTCCATTTAGTGTCTTCTTTCATACTAATCAGTTTGACATTCCTGTTAGCACAACGGTGAACACAGCATTTGCATTTCACAGCCTGACATTGACCTTTATAAGAAAGGTATAGCCACGTATCAGGCATGGCTTGAGTTGTATTATAGGCATTGAATCCCCTGACTTTGTTCTCTGTAATTTTTCATGGGATTTTCTCTAGTTCTCATGAACATCTCAGTTTCTCCTCTGCCATTTTAAAGAGTTTAGCCATAAAGGCACAAAGATCTTTTTTATTCTTGTCATTACAATGGGTTGTGTGTATAAAGTCATGGTAAGATTTTGAAAGAATAATACATTCTCCTAGATCTAAGTTGACAGCAGTTCCTTAAAGGGGTTGCTGTTGAGGACTCAAACTTAAGTTTAAACTTCGTCTATTTATTAGAATTACCCATCCAAGACATAACCTGCACATAGTGCTCTCTGATCTCTATTCCCCACGGGCATGATGATTATGCATAAACTACTGCTGAACTAAAGCAGAAAGGGTTTTTTTTTTTTTTTTTTTTTTTTTTTGGTAGAAAAAGCTACCGCGATGGGCTAACAGTTTAGAATTTCTTTGCTATTAGAATTTTATTGTATACTGACACCTGAAAAACCCTAGGCCTAGAAACACCAGACTAGAAGGCAGAGTCCTGACATTGGCACTCAGCTCACAGTTCCTTTCTATTCCCAATCCCTCTGTCTACAATTAAGCAAACATCTTTCTTCCTCCTATTTTCCTTCTCTTCTCTCCAAATGACTAGGAATCTATGATTATATGTTGTGTAACGTAATAAATACTGGAGCTACAGAGATCAATAAGTCACATATATCAAGAAACTCAGTCTATGGGAAAAGACACATTTTCAAACTGATAGCCATAGAATATGGAAAGAAATTTTTAAAGACTGTACAAGGCTCTATAGGACCAAATAGAAGAACTCTACCTGGGTATCTTGACTATTAACTATAAAGGAATACATACTTAATGGACATTGTTTTGGTTCAGTTGTTAAGGAAATGGAATTTATATCCCTCTTGTTCATCTTACTCTAAATATGTTCAAGTCCTAACCTTTGGTACCTGTGAATGTGACTTTATTGGGAAACACTATCTTAACAAATCTAAGCAAGTAGGACTTAATTCAAAGACTAATGTCTTTATAAGAATAAGAAAATATGGGAAGAGATGTAATCAGAGAGAACACCTTGTGATAACCTAGAGTACACAGACCTACAGGAGAGAACATCATGTGATGCAGGGAGCAGAGATTCAATAATACACCTGTAAGCCAAGAAACATTAAGGTTTGTTTGTAATCACCAGACTATAGGAAAAAGCAAAAAAGACACTCTTTGTAGAGCTTTCAAAGAGACTCTCTGACCCTTTCATGAACTCAAATTCAGATCTCTACCTGCTAGAAATACGAGAGAATGACCGCTGTTTTAGTCCACTCAGGTTTTATTTGTTAAACAGTTCTGGAAAAATGAATACAGATTTTTTGAATTGGGATGTAGGCATTTCTGTATCAGATACTAAAAATTTGGAACTGACTTGACAGTTGTCTAGCATATAAATACTATGATTTTTGAGATGGATAATATTGAAAAGACCATGCTGCCTTGAGTAGAGTGTTGTTAGAAATATGAACTGCTTCTGGTACAGGCTGTGATGAAAACAAGAAACATTATAGGAGGGTGACACAAGGTGAGTCTTTTTAGAGTGGAAGAGAACCATTTCATTGTACTGTTGAACAAAAAGCAAAGGGTTTAAACGATGGCCTTCAACCTGTAGCTGACAAAACTTCTAAGCCAACTATGAAGATACAGTCTGGTTTCTTTCTGTTGCTTATAGAAACTGCATCAGGAAAGAGATACATTGCTGTGGGAACCATTCTTGGTCCACTTGGCTTTCCACAACAAAATACACCGACTAGGTGGTTTAAACAACAGAAAGCTCTCTTCCCACTGTTTAAAGATGGGGAAGTCCAAGCAAACAATCAACCAATGTAGGTCCCAGGGCCTCCTTTATGGCATGGCATGAATGTGGTCACTTTCTCACTACCTGCTCACATGGCTTTTACTTAATACAGGCATATAAAGAAAGAAAGAGATCTTTGTTTCTATGCATGAAGCCATCAGCCCTACTGGATTTAGTCCCTGCCCTTATGGCTCCATTTGACCTGAGTCATCTCCTTCAAGTCTTTCAAGTCTTATTTCTAAGCACAGTCACAGTCACATGTAGGGCTTAAGCTTCAACATATGAGTTTCTGGGTAGGGTTACAGTTCAGCTCACACAAGGTCTATTAAATAAAAAGTTTCCAGAACTTGAAGATTTGGCAACTTCTCAACCTATCCATATTTTAAGCACAAAAGGTTATACCCTACAGTGAACATCCAGGGTATGGGTAGAACAAGTTTTTCTAGAGAGATTAAGCATGGGACATGAAGTTTCAATTAGCTATCTCAGCAGAATACTGTCACCATGGACTAAAAAGGACAGACACAAGACTCAGCAAAAGAAGGCTGTAGACCTCTGAGGTGCTACAGCATCAAAGTGATAAAGAAAGCTATTCAGCTGTGGGATCACATTATTCTTTCAGGAAACTAAAAATAATGGGTTCCAATGATGACTTGGAAGCCAGCAATGCTTAAGAGGCTCCAATTTGTTGTTCTTGCCGATATGGGAGAATGGGCCTATTAGAGGAAGTCATTGCCTCTTTTGTTCCAGAGGGTAGGGTTGCCTCCTAGATTCCAGAATGTGAGACCACTTCTTTAGCTACAGAGAGAGGATGCTACTCAGATGGGTTGAGAAAGTAAATCCAGGAGACAACATACAGCCACAGATAATTAGATGCAGACCAATAAACCTAATGGAACCCTTCTGGGTTTTCAGCTTCTTTAGACCAGCAGCCCTTTCAGTTCTTCTATTTTCTCTCTTTCAGAACAGAATGTCTATCCCCCACTACTCCCAATATGGGATTTTAGAAGCAGATAAATTGTTTTTGAGGTGTCATATGTCCAGAGATAAAGGAGAAATACTGCCTTCAAAAGGAACACACGCAGAGTACAGAAAGAAACATATAAGTAGACTTGCTGCTGCCTTACTGGTATTCTTATAAAAAGAGAGAAATTTGAATACAGACACATACAGAAAGAACAACTTGGGAAGATACAAAACAGACAGACACACAGGGAAGGACAGTGTGATGGCTGAGGCAGAGACTGAAATGGTCAATTGCAAGCCCAAGAATACCAAGCGTTTCCAGCAAAGCCTAGGAAGAGGCAAAGAATTCCTCCCTAAGACATAGCTTTACTCACACTCTGATTCCAGACTTCTGGCCTCCAAATAAGATTAGACATTTCTGTTTTTGTTTTTTACATTTCTTCAATGTAAAATATATTTCTGTTTTTGTTTATTTGTTTGCTTGTTTGCTTGCTTGATTTGGTTTTGGCTTACAGCAGGGTTTCATGTAGCCCAGGCTGTCTTCAAACTTGCTAGTTACCTGAGGATGACCTTGAACTTCTCCTAAGTTATAAGAATACAAGGATTTTTCAGCCTCCTAAAGAAGAAGAACCATGAAAAGAATCCAGGTGAAACACAGGCCAGGTGATGTGGCAAGTAGATTACTAGAAATGGGTTGAATTAAGATGGAAGAGCTAGCTAGCAATGTGCCTGAGACATGGGCCAAACAGGATGAAATTTAAAAAAAACATAAGGATTCATAAATGACACCAAGTTTGTAAATTTATGTGTTTAAATCCCAAAGTTTTTGGCAATTGTGTCATTACAGCATTTCCATTTGCTTATACAGATCTTTAAAAATCAAATTTGAAGTGAGATTCAAAATTGTAGGAGGCAAACAAATTGCTAAGAAAGGTCAGTTGGCCTTAAGTTTTCAGAGCCCAACTGTTGGGTATTTGTGTGGTTTTTTTTTAATCATTTCTAAAATACCCACGCCATTGTTTCAATCAAACTCTTACTCATAATGGATTAAATGTTTGTGTAATGCCCCCACTCTACTGAAATCCTCTCAGTGTGGTTACTTTACCAGAGCGCCTTTGAGAAATGATTATGTTCTGAGGGTGGAGCCTTGGTGAATGTTATTGGTTCCTATGTAAGAACTTTCAGAATTTTCTCACTTTTAATTTGTCATATGAAGACACAACACAAAGATAGCTGCTGATAGAATACAAAGTAGTTTTTTGGCAAATACTGAATTTGTCAGTAACTTCACCTCCAATAAGGAGATGAATAAATTATAAGCTACATACAACCTACTAAGATTGAATCATGGGTAAGACAAAATTAAAGAGGAACAATGACAAGTAATGAGATTAAATTAATAATAGTCATTCACCAAAGAAAATCCCAGGCCCAGATACCTTTACTGTTTAAATCTATCAGATATTTTAAAAAGAAGGGATGTAGCTGTAATTCAGTGGCAAATATATTGCCTTGAGTTCACAAGACACTTAGATTGTGCCTCAGATCCACAAAACAATAAAGAAGAAATACTTCAGGAAGTTTATTAAAATAATCTAAAGAATCAAACAATAAACAATACTCAGAAACTCATTTTACATGGTCTGCATTTTTTGATGCTAAAGAAACAGAAAGACTATTACAAAAAATTAATAGGCCAATATCTCTAATTACAGATAATGCATCTAATTACTACAGATGCAAAAATTCTTAACAAAATACAGCAAATCAAGTTCAATAGCCATGGTCATGTGGGATTCCTCACTGGAATTCAGAGTAGTTCAGCATATTCAAATTGATAGGTGATATATAGCATATTAACAAATAAAAGTATAAATTAGTAGGACCATCTGATAGATGCAATAAAAGCATTTGACAGAATACAGCATCCCTTCTAAAGAAATCTCAACAGGTTCTATTCAAAAGGAATGTATCTAAATATAATAAAGGCCATTTATGATAGATGAATCCATAGATAACACAGTTATCAACAGTGAAGAGCTGAAAGCTTTAACTCTATGATCAAGGACAAAATAAAATGCCAAATATCACTCCTTTTCAGCATAGTACTGGAAGTCCTAGCAGAGAAATCAGGAAAGAGAAGGAACTAAGAACCATTCTAATACAAAAGAAAAATGTAAAATTGTCTCTATTTGGTGATCCTTCTGTTTTGACTGCGCACAGACTAGGAAAAACATTAAAAATGATGAGGTATATAAAGTTGTAGGATATGAAATCAGAATCCAAGAATCATTTGTTTCCATATTCCAATAACCTACAAAAAATACTAAGAAAATAATTCTACTTACAAAGGTAATTTTAAAATTCAGTTCTTAGGTATAAATATAACCAAGGATCAAAACATCTATATAGTAAAAAGCCTTAAGCTCTGGTGAAATAAATCAAGGAAACATAAAAAAAATGAAAGATACATGTTTGGAACTAGGGAAATTAATACTGTGAAAATGTCCATAATAAGCAAAGCAGTCTTTTTATAGGGATTGATTCAACACAATCCCTATAAAATTTCCAACATCATATTCACAGACATGGAATAAACTACTTTAAACTTGTATGAAACCCAAAATAATCTTGAATCAAAGAACAAAGCTAGAGGCATCACACTCCTTGATTTGAAAACATAAAGTGATTATAACCAAAACATCATGGTACTGCTTTTAAAAAAATAAACCAATGAAACAGAAAACCCAAAAATAGAACCATACACTTATGATCAAATTTTGGCAGAGGGTTTTAGAACACAATATGGAGAAGAGACATCTTTCTTCAACACATGCTTTAGGAAAAACTGTATATCAATATGTAGAGGAATAAAATTTGACATGTGTATCAAATGCAAAAATCAAGTCATAATAAGTAAAACATGCAGATAAAAGACTCAAATCTGTAAAAGTACTAAAATCTAGAAGACATAACATGAGTTTGGATAATAGTTTTCCTTACATGACCTTGAAAGCACAGACAACCAAGTCAAAAATAAACTAATGGGATGATATTAAACTAAAGCTTCAGCATAGCAGAATAAGTGGAGTAAGAGTCTCCAAAATGGGAAAAAATATTTGTAAATCTGAGGAGGACATAATACCCAAAATATGTAAGAAATAAAATTAAAAATGAAGAAAACAAATGTGCCACTAGAGAGGAATATAAAATGCTAAAGTGATTTGGAAGGGGGAAGTAAGTAAAATGAAGGGTGTTAATTGCAGTGGGGGAACGAGATCAATACAAAAGAAAGGGGAAGAAGGAAGATAAATAACAAACACCATAAATGGCCAAAAAGCCATAAGGAATCATATTACTATTAACTTACCTAAATTACATACAATGTATGTAAGTCTATGTATATACATATTTCAAATGTATCCTACTCTAGTTGACAATATTCCCTGCAAGAGCTATAAACTAATAAAATTCCAAAAACCAATCATGAGAAACTCTTTTTTGAGTTGTTGCTTAAGAGAGTTCAAGAGATTCCTAAAACAGTATAAGCCATTTTCTGTTGCTTCCCAGAGGTTGATGGTAGGTCCCTGGCCACAGGATCTGGAGTTGCTGAGCAGGATCTGACCTGAAAACCTACTTAGGACTAGCTTTCATAGTACTTGAAGGTACTATGTAATCTTCCAAGTGAGGGAAGCAACCTATCTAATCCTATCTATCTACAATAGATACACAATGTGAAACACAACAATGACTAGCATGGCACAATAAACTTAAGAGTGAAGTGTGGCACTTGTGTTTTAGTGGTAATTAACAACCCTCTAATTGGACTTGAGCCCTGCTCAACAGGAAAAAAACATGTCTGGTACTGGAAACCTACCCAAGTACTCAGAGCTAATGAGGTCATGGATCATGGAGGAGAACCTTCAGCTATCACTTTACTAAAGTGGCATAATCCCTATCTGTATTCTGAAAACTTATCCTTATACCCACAGATATGTGTATATATCAGCCCTCATCAAAGACACTTCTCTTTGCAAATAAACAAAGATGATTACAGAAAACTACCACTGGTCAAAATGCAGAGACTGACAATGGGGGGCCCAACCCTAACTGATAAATCTACAGCACAGCTTCTTTTTTAAGGACTTTATGTTTTTAAAAAAAATATATAAAATAGAGTGACAAGAAAAAAAGAGAAATATGTAACAATGCCATTGTGTAGACTGAATAGTGTTGAGATCAAATGAACAGCAGAAGACTATATTGCATCCAAGGCTTAGAGAACACTCAGAAAAAGAAGGTGAAAGCATTGAGGAGCCAAAGGACTAGGAAATCTACTGTGAGACTGTACTTCCTAGAAAAAACAGGGACACTCACCCATAACACCTCCAAATATGGCTGCCTAAACAAAATCTGAACTATAACAGCACCAGTAGAAATGCTAACATGGAAATGGAAAAATCTCATGGCACTTCACCCATAAATAAAGTCCTGTGGTCAACCAAAAACTGCTGAGAACAGGGGAAATAATATTTACCAGGGGTTAAATCTAATTGGTGATTCAATACCATTTATGTAGCTCTGAAATGATATACATAAGCAACCCTAAATACACTCACACACACACACACACACACACACACACACACACACCCATACATAACTCACATATATATAAAAGAAAAAAGGCCATTATTTCTAGAGGCAGCAAGGTGGAAGCACAAGGAAAAATTGATGAGGGGAAAAAGGGAAGACAATGATGCAACTATATTTTAGTTTAAGAGGAACTAATAAAAAAATAAAACACAGTTCTTTAAAAAGGTCAACAGGTCTGAACAGACTGCTTTTGTGAAAGTCAGCTGAAAATGTTCAGTATCACTAATCACTAAATGCAAATCTAAACCATGGTAAGAAAGCATCATGTTCCCTTTTGAATGCTATGATCAAAAGAAATCAGAGATACAAAGTATTGGAAAGAATATGGAACAAAGGGAGTTTTAAAAACTTGTTTATTAGAATGCAAATTGACATAGCCATTATGAAAAACAGTATAGATATTTCTCAAAAAATTAAAAGCAGAACTACCACATAATGGTAGAGCTATTGAGACTGGTAGAATAGGGCTCTAATATCAGTTTCTATGGAGACAGGAATATCACAATTTCAAGGCCTGTCTAGGCTACAGAATGAGTTCAAGGCTAGCCTGGGGAATTTGGTAAGCTTCTGATTAAAAAATAAAATAAAAAAATTAAAATAATTATTTTTTATTTTTTGCTCTCCTAATATAATTACATCAATTGTCCTTTGTCTGTCTACCTTCCAAGCCCTCCCATATACCCCTCCTTGCTCCTTTTCAAATATATAGCTTCTCCTTTCATTAATTGTTATTATATAGAGAGAGATGCATATTTTCATTGCAGACAAGCTAAGAAAAGATTGTAACAGCTAAAGGAACAGAGAATTTTCTGGGAGATTAGGTTTCCTAGGAATGGAAAAAGCTACACCCATAAAACGTCATCAGGACTGCCTAACTCTGAGCTGAATGGTAGACATGGTAATGTGGACAGAATGGGAAAGCCCAAGAAGACTCAACTCCATACAAAGACAGGCAACTAAGGAACACTGAGAGAAAGGAATAGCCTTCCCCAAGGAAGAGCACAGGAAGAAGTCTTTAAAAAATGGATGATGGCTAAAGCCCAATGGTGAAGCACTTGTACAGCATATGTGAGGCCCTCCACCCAATCCCTGTAAAGTAAAACACAACAAAGAAAAATAAGTTTTCTATGCATTTTCTTTATAAATATTCTTTCTTCTATAGACCAAAGTATAAGAAGCAAGTATTCCCGAAGTCTATTTTATTAGATATTAAAATGGCTACAGTACCAGCTTGCTTCTTAGGTCCATTTGCATAGAAAATAATTTTCAATCTTCTACCCTGAGGTAACATCTATTCTTGATATTGAGGTGTGTTTCTTGCATATAACAAAAGGATGGATCCTGTTTTTCTATCCATTCTGTTATTGTGGAATTGATACCATTGATATTAAGAGATGTTTTCTTGGGAGTAGTAATGTCTATAGGTTGGAGTTTACTTTCTAACACCTTTTGTAGGGCTGAACTTATAAATAGATATTGCTTAAATTTGATTTTATTGTGGAATATCTAATTTTCTCTATCTCTGGTAATTGAAGGGTTTTCTGGGTATAGTATTCTGGGCTGATATCCGTGGTCTCTTAAAGTCTGAAGCACATCTATCCTGGCCCTTCTGACTTTTAGAGTCTCCATTGAGAAGTTTCACATGTTATTCTAATAGGTCTGCATTTATATGTTAGTTGGCTTTTTTCACTTGCAACTTTTAACATTATTTCTTGGTTCTGCACATTTATTGTTTTGATTATTATGTGCTGATGGAAATTTTTCTAGTCTAGTCTATTTGGTGTCTTGTAAGCTTCTTGTACCTTTATAGGCATCTCCGTCTTTAGGTTGGGGAGGTTTTCTTCTATGATTTTGCTGAAAATATTTTCTGGGTCTTTGAGCTGTTTTTTCCTCATTCCTCTCTTCCTATTATTCTTAGATTTTTGTCTTTTCATTGTATCCCAGATTTCCTGGCTCTTTTGTGTCAGGAGTGTTTTAGATTTAACATTTTCCTTGACTGATATATCTATTTCTTTTATTGTGTCTTCAATACCTAAGATTCTTTTTTTTTATTTCTTGTATTCTTTTGGTGATGCTTATCTGTATAGTTCCTGTTTGAATTCCTAAATTTTTAATTTCTAGAAGTCCATCTGTTTAGGTTTTTCTTATTGATTTTATTTCCATTTTTACGTCTTGAACAGAGCTTTTCATTTCTGTGCACTATTTTTTTCCTTTTGTGTATGTGTATGCTTCTAGATTTTTTTTAAGTGATTTATTCACTTTTCTCTTTAAGGTCATCTATTATCTTCATATGGGTTGATTTAAAGTCTTTTTCTTGTGCTTCAGCTATGTTGGAATACTCAGGGCCTGCTGTAGTCGGGTTTCTGGGCTCTAGTGGAGATATACTATCCTAGCTGCTATTGACCATTGAAAACACTGGTGTTTAGGCATCTGAAATTAGGATCATTGTAGTTCTAGATGCTGATATCTGGTTTTGTATTTATTGAGTGTGTGTTTTGTTCCTTGGTTTATGTGTACTCTCTGTTTTTTAGGAGACTATGGTAGCTCTATGTTGCCTCTTAGGAAACTTTCTGTGAACCTGACAGATGTAGGTACTGGGGGGTTCCAAGCAAATGGACCGAAGAAGAAAGCTAGTATAGCCATTCTAATATGACAAAATAGACTTCTAACCAAAAACCATCCTTCTGTTATATGCAAGAAACACACCTCAATATCAAGAATAGATGTTACCTCAGAGTAGAGGGTTGAAAATTATTTTCTATGCAAATGGACCGAAGAAGCAAGCTGGTACTGCTCAGATGAATTCACAGAGACTGAGTCAGCATATAGGGGGCCTGCAGGGGTCTGTACCAGGTTCTCTGTGTACATATTATGACTTTCAGTTTAGTGTTTCTATGGGATGTTTGAGTGTGTGAATAAGTGGGTGTCTGATTCCTGTGCCTTCTCTTGGGCTCTTTTTCTTCTGTTGGCTTGGCTTGCCTAACTTAGGTGTTATGTTTTCCCAAACAGTAGCTTATTGCGCTTTGTTGTCATCTCTGCTTTCATCTAATGAGAAACAAACAGGAATTGAATCTGGATAGGAGAGGAAACGGGGTGAGTAGAGGGAAGGGAAACTATCATCAGGATATATTGTGTGAGAATAAATCTATTTTCAATAAAAGGAACAAAAATGCAAAACCACAAAGGAAAAAAAAGGAAGACTGTAATATTAGGCCTTTAGGAATATTGTTAGAACCTTACTTTCCAGTCAGAAAGTCCTTGCTACCACAGTCCTTCAGTTCTGGACACGAAAGCAAAGGCTTCTCACATGGTAGTCTCTGTGTATTTTACCACTGACTTCCAGCCCCGCCTTTTTCTTTCTTATATTTAGCTTCTCTTCTTATTCCACCATCTACTAATCAGCATTTACTATTTGTCACCTTTTCTATCATCTCTCTGGCACTTAAGTTTGCCTTGTCTGAGGTAATATACAACTTCCTCCTTCAGTTCTAGCATCTAGTTTTCCCACTGTCTAATCTATTCTGTGTGGGTTTTTTGGTGACATACAAGTCACATGCTTGTATGTATGTGACATATATATGTGCAGGTGTACCTGTGTGGAAGTGTGGAGCTGGCCATCATGTCCCTGACTTATTTTGGGGGACAGGATCTCTCACTCAACCTAAACATTGCCATCTTAGCTACACTGATTGGCCTATTAACTCCTGGAATTCAGTTGCCTCTGTGCCTCTAAGTTTACAGGAATATACTGCAATGCTAGGCTTTTCATGAAATTGCTGGGATTCAGATTCAGGTTCTCACACTCATTAGCAAGATTTAACCACTGAGCAACCTCCACAGCTCCTTTATTCTATATTTCTAAACTGTACAGCTCTTCTCTCTTCAATCTTTAAATTGAAATGTTATACTGTGAGTCTTCACTCCTCCTGGCACTAAAAACCATCTACCATTCGACCTAGTTCACCTCTCGGGCTCTGCTTCTTGTACTCATAATCCTCAACATTTGCCAGCCAGGTTTCATTGTATTTCAAGAAGATTCTCTTTTTCCTAGTACTCAGCTTTTTCTTCTATCAGTTTCTGTGTTCAGGACTCCCTCTTGACCCAAATCCTTGTTTCTGGTTGTGTATACCTTATCTCCTTAACTACCTAAAAGCTCACTTGGGCCAGGAACTAGAATCCTATCTATTTTTTAACACATTTCTCACCAGAACTGAACATCTAGTAATATATATGTCAATTAATATCAGGCCCTGTTGATGATTGAAGATGTAAAAGATTGTTAGAAATAAGGTGCACTCAAAAGGAAGAATTTGTCTGTTTAAGCTTCAAGCAGGATGAAATACTAATATTAAGGTCCTGGTAGTGAGACTGTTCTAGCAGATGAAAGTGTTCACATCTATATTTTGGTCCCTGAGGCAATTCCACAGAGGCTTGGATTAGGTCCTTATACAATTATTCTAACAGGAAAATTATTCTTTTCTTTTCTAATGTATGCTGGGTTGTCAATAGCCAGGTGTTTATTTCAATGGAGTCAATAATGGCACTTCTATTTTCTGATGGTTTTCTCTAGGATTTTTGCATTTGCAAATTAACAATGAAAATTCAAAATATCCTACATGACCTTTTGTGAAATTGAAGATACTGTATGTCAAAAACATTCCGGCTTGAATAGAAGTAAGCCAAGAGAAAGATGTTGTTCCGAAGAATGAGAAAGAGTGGACAGTAATAAAGAGTGAACAATTCTTTGTTGCTGCCTCTATTGCTGGGCCTCTAATGGTGGCCTCATTGCCACAGAGAGGATGCATCAGGAAAGGACAAAGAAAAGAACAAAGCAGTCACGTGAAATTCTATTATTAGATGCTATGTGGAGGATTTGTAATTAAGCATTATACAATGTAGGCCTGTAACACTTCATGATATGTTGAAGGCTCCAGTTTAATCATGTTGGTAAGTTATCCCTATCATAGTCGTGGCCAGCTGAATGTACAGCTATAACACCAAGTGGTCAAAATCGTGAAAAATAGTGAGAGTGTGAGAAAAAAGGATTCTGCTTAAAAGCATTATTTTTCATTTCTAAGCCTCATTATTATTGAGCACACTGCCTAAATGCCCAAACAATCTTCTATCTTCATTCATTATTTAAGACATTAAGTATCTTTTTGTGTTAGATTTTCTTCTGAATTAAATTTTTCATTATACTGAAAATCTTTAAAGGCTATATTTATTTTGCTCCTTTATTGCCAAGACCTTCAAAGAAGACTTTACTTTAGGAAGGACTTTGTATCAATTCCACTCAAAACTCTGACTTCAAAATTTCCCTTAGATTTATGTACTCATTCAAAAAAATTTTCTGTCCTCAATATGATATAGAAATTTCTATAAGTAAATAAATGACATGATCTTTTCCATCTTGGTAGATTTACTGAAGAGCTAGCTGAGGCCAGATCTCACAGTCTAAATAGCAGCACTGATTATTTCAGACACAGTGAGAGAGAAAACAAAGCCCAATGAGCTATGGAGAAGGCTGCTTCTTGTCCTTCCTTCTACATTTCTTTTGTGATGGATAGAAAACAGAGAGGATTACATAGCCGGGTTTTGTGTTTGTTTTCCCAAGATAGTGCTTATTTCTCCTTGATATGATTCCTTCCTCCCTCTCAGCCTCAGGTTCCTGAAGTATTACTATTGTTATTTTAAGACAGGATTTAAAAAGTGTTAATTGCAACTTTCTTAATAGCTATGGACATCTAAGTTTGCTTCATAAATAAATCTCATAGATTTCATTTACTGGGTATACCATGGCATATCTACCAGATGCGTACAGAGGAGTCTAAGCTATATGGTTACCAGGGTCTTAGCCCAAGTGAATTTTTCCTATTTGTATGAGTAATACTAAACAAATTTCCAAATATCTTTAGGTACTTACCAGCTGGATAGTTTCTGCTTCAAATTTACTAGTGCTTTGCTTGAAAATCAACTTCCCTAATATAGTCACTTAAGTATTCTCTCATGAGAGCTGTGTGCATTCACTACCATTCACCTTACCTTATTTATTTCTCCTTGTTGGACAGTTTTTATGATGTTAATCCATTCTTCCATCTCTTGCCGACTGGATGCAGCCAGGGAAACTTTTCGATGTGGTGTGATAACCTAAACAAAACATCATATTATTAGTTGATTTCACCAAGAAAGCCTCCTGCCCTGAGTCTGAAAATTCTTTACAAAATTAGACATAGGTACCAGGTATATTACTAACCTCTTCTTGAATATAAGACATAAGTTTCCAGAGCCACCCTCAGGTGCTCTCATAACTATTCAGAACAATAATAATTATAATGGCAAAAATTAAGACTTTAATGCTACTTCATGTGTGCCAAGAATTATCCTGATGCACTTTTAGGAAAATTATTTCAATCGGTCTTGCATGACATTAAGCTTGCATGACAAACTCTTTTGCCTGATGACCCATCTCACTGGTTCAGTACTGAATGTCTTAATGATGTAGATCATAAGCAGAACTTTGACTTTTTCCAGACAGTAAGAGAGAACACAATTGGCTATGGTGTCTGTCATTGCTTCAATGGTCCTGTTTGTTTTTATAATGAATGCCTCAAATCAAGGCTAACCATACTAACATGAAATTTCCGTCTCCATTGGTTTTGTGGTAGGTAGGCATAGGATCTGGTTAGGATAATGACTATACTCACTCCTTTGTTTTAAATCCAGTTCTTAGCTGATCTGATGTGCTGTAGCCCTGTGCTTTCATTACAATAGGGGATAGCTTAGCCTCAAGAGGAACCCCAATGTAACCAACTAATGAGGCTGGGGAAAACAATTTTTGGAGAAGGTGGGAAGGAGAGAGCATTTAGGGATAGTGAACCTGATACTTTTCAGTGATTATTCTGGTTTAGATTTACATGAATGACCAAAGCAGTCCCACATTCCAGGTACACTCAGCTCTGAACACTTCCTCTGCTTTCTTAGAAGTATTCTCATCCATAACTTCACTATGGGCTAGATTTCACTGAGGTGTACCTACCTTGCCAAAGGAAATTATGCCATGAACCTTGGTCATTTTAATTTTCCCCATGACTTATTTGTCTCTTGAAACCCTTCCCAGTGATATTTCTTTTCTTATTGTTTTTTTGAAAACCAATATCAAACATTATATAAAAAAGCAAAACATTCAGAATAGATAACAAAAAACCCAAACAGTAATAAAACTTCTCTTTTCTCTAAAATACATGAAGCATAAAAATAAAAATCTAAAGCTCCTCAAGCCAGGTTGGGCTCAGCTACAGATGAAGAAAGCACAGTAGGTCACAGCTAATGTCCATGGATGTACTATGGCCACCACAAATTTCTGCTAAGCAACCCTTCTACAGACAAACCAGAAGGTTTGTTTTGTTTTGTTTTGTGTATGTGTGTGTTTTAAATCACTTTATTCACCCATCATCTTTCAATGAAAAAAACAATGTTTGTGCTTAAAATCCACCCAATGATATTTCTAAAACCACCTTTACCAAGAAGACCAACTGAATACTATAATAGTCAAAGGTCCCTTATCCCCTATAGTCAACTTGGCTTTATTCCAGCCTGTTAATAAGGAACATAATTAATACTTAGTATCCTCATTAGGCTAGCAGAAATTTGTATGAATATAACACTTTGCAAATAAAAGAAGACTTCTTAACTCTGATGCTCCCAAAAACAGAACAAGTAATAGAACATCCCTACTTCCTAGCTAGCCCCACCAATGCCCAATCAAATATTCTCAATCTTACTTACACAGAAACCGTGGCAAAGATTTCTACAGCTACTTTCTGCCAAGGCGACTTGAGATAGATCAATTGTTTCAAACTGTGCAAACTGGAAAGATACAGAAGAAGAATGATAAGAAGCCATCTGATTAGTCAAGCAAATAAACATGGAAAGGTACACACATACTGACAAACATTTTTGGTGGTTATGATCCAACCATTCATTTGTCTTGAAAGCTAGCATTTATATAGTAAATAACATGATTTTTGTAGATATAGCATGTGGCAAGTATAAAACAAACTACATAGAAGCACAACTTTTCTGTGGACTTGTAGTAAAGCTTGGGCTGTTCAGCAGATTTGTCCAAATATAAATGTAGTGCTAGATAAGATAACAAAATACAGCCTACCTGGGTAACTTTGTAGCATAAGCTATTATTATGTCCTAATTTATTGGGTGTCAGCCTTTGACTATCTTTCTTATCATATCCGGTCTGGAGCCTGTATCTCGTGGTGTATTTGATGTGGTAGATAGTACCCAGCTAGCAGCAAGAAATCAGTATTGTCAATATAGACAACGCTATTTGATCACTATGTAACCTGTGTTGTCATATAAGACTGCAAGTTTAGAATGGCCTAGGTCTTGTAATGCTTTGTTATTGCCATCTTTAAATTCCTGATCATTTGATCTTTGTGCTTGTGTTTTGTAAATAAAGCCCAGTAAGATCATGGGCTGTGCAGAGGAATACAGGAAACATGTATCATCTGCATGTCCACAAATGTTTTGTTATTCTAGTTATATTTGTCATATGTCTTAAGAACTCCAATGAATCCCATCATGGTGGTAATGCAAGTACAAAGTATGTTATGTCTATGACTGAGTAGGTATGGATACTGACAGTCCATGCATTGTATTGGAGCCAGAACTTGCTATAAAAACAAAGAAAAGGCAGTTTGGGTTTTTGTTGTTGTTGTTGTTGTTTTAAGAAACAAACCACCAGGGAGCCCTATTCTACTCATTCTTATTCCTATCCTGTCCTTGCATTACACAACCATTAATGCTGAAAAGGACGACACTGGAGAAAAAGGAAAGCTAAGACAAGCTGCTGTGCCTTTTCCACTTACTCAGAAAGTGTTGGCAGAATGTGAAAATATGAAAAAGTGAAAAAGAAACAACTAGTTTTGTATAATGATGAAAACAAAATATACATGCGTGTATGAGCTACTAACAGAAATCATATAGTGATGATTGTTCTTCATATAAGTTACATGCTCTTATATTTACATTTAAAACTAGAATGGTACAAAAGAAAATTAAATGGCAAACTTCATACTAATTGTTTAATTTTTTTAGAATACCATTAAACACCAAATTAAAATAAACTCATAAACGAATGCTTTATATTTTAGTATAAATATAAACCATTCTGTGTTATCAGCACTAATGGCATTTTTCCTGATTTTTGAAGAGGATTCTGCATTTTCATTTTGCACTGGGCCCCAGGAGTTTTGGAGGCAACTCTGACTTCAGAAACTGAGGGACTCCATGAAAATGAAGAAACTAAAGGAAAGGAGCAAACTACCGGTTCTCATTTGGCCCAAAGCGGATAGTTAAAGAAGAACAGACAGTTTCAACTTTGACTTTATTGATGGCCTTCTCTGCACCCACACAGTTCTTGGCACCCACCCACGAATACAGATGAAAGCATTCTATAATTACCGAAGGATGGTGTGCAAAGTGGAGCTTCTGTCCTTGAATCAGACAGTATCTAAGCTTCCATCTCCTGAAGGAGTTACAGTTCTTTAGCAGGGGTCCTTCCTTCAAGATTTTCTGAAAAACACAAGCATAGCAGTAGATAGGTTAGATGAACTTGTGAGAGCATTTATTTGTTCTCTTAGATGGGAAAATTACTTATCTGGAAAACTCTATCTCTGCTACATAGTTGATGAATAATAGCCTGTAGGCCACGCAAGAACACAAGGAAATTAGTTCCACCAGAAAAGACATAGGTTTCCTTTCTATAAAATGCTCACAATGACACATCCTTCAAGTTTCTTAGGATCTATTACTCAGAAACAGTGAAGAAATCTCCATTTGTGGTAAGGGAAGAGAGAAAAGCATGCACGTATAACTTTAAAAATGACAATCCTGAGAAAGTACAAGTAGCAGTGAAAATGGCTAAGTTCAATAAAAGCAGATTTTCCTAAACAGTCAAAGGTTGTAGCCTGAGATACAACCTTCCAATCAGCTTTTTTAGAAGATTCTTCTTACAATATTAAGTTGGATTATGTCTCTTCACTGCTGACAAGCTTCCAATAGCGTCCTAATATTTTTAGAACCAAATATAAATTCCTTATCAAGGCCTTCAGGGGATTCACGAACTGGTGACGGAGCAAGCATAAAAAGGACTCCAAAAGACAATGACCTTCTGATTACTTTCTTTATTTAGCACATGGTCTGGCCAATGATTTTCCAGTTATTGCACAACAGACTGATCTACCGGATACAAAAACTACGTATCATTTTCACTACTGAAGACATTCTTAGTTATGTTACAGAAAACACACCAACATAAAGACTGCATAAGTGCTCATTGACATTAATCTGGAATCAAACCTATTGGACAATCAGACAATTACATTCACCAAAGCAAGGCTCATCTTTTTTACTGTGATCTCCACATCTAAATCAGAATCTACTGTTAAGTGGGCAAAGAACAGTTCTGTTTAGCCTAACTACTATATCTTAAATGTTTTAATTAATTATGTTTAAGAGACATTTCCAGAAAAATGCATTTATCTATTTATTTTTATTTCTTTATTTTAAAGTGGATTATCTAAAAAAATTAGGCTTATGTTCTTGAAATGCAACACTTAGCTGGAACTATGTAGCGACTGCCAACTTCAGATGGAGTATATGACTACATCAACATTTACATTTGAGACAATAATCTAAACAAGTATTGGGAGGGTACATTGCTGAGTGGTAAAGTTCTTGTACCACATGCACAATGCCCTATGTATCCCTAGTATCATGATTAATTAAGTAATAGAAAAAATAAAGCTTAAAATGAGGGAGAACAAATAAGAACAAAATATGACATATATGTTTGAAAATACAATGAAACCCATTGCTTTTATATGTTGATTTAAATACTAATAAAAAAACTCAATTATCCAAGAACTGGAAATAGGCCACTTTGAGAAGATTATTAAGGGGGTATTAACATATAAGAAAAATTAAAGAGGAGAGGGGGAATACAGGGAATGAAGAGCTCCAAGCACCAATTGGGAAGAGAATAGGAAAAGAGTGAGATTGTAGAAGGCTAAACTAAAGTAAAGGATATATAGAAAAGCTGTATGGAAATCTATGAAAAGGAGATTTCTTGAAGTTAAAAGTTTGAGTGTGGATAGAAGAATTGGTGATAGAGGAGGGTAAATGGTGAGTTATTCATACTAAGGATATCTGAAGAAACTTAATAGAAATTCACTAGTTTGTAAGTTAATTAAAAACAATATACAAAAAGGTTAAGCAGAAGTAACCTGCATAAGTGGACAATGAGAAGGCCTGGGTTATTAAAAGAAAACCTCAGTGCTAGGCATTAGATATTGCCTACAAGTTATTGCTCAAAGAGGTTCCAGAAGTGCCCTAAACAGAATAAACTATTACCATTATTCTTGGCTGCCCATCATAAATAGATGGCAAGACCCTATTGCTAAAGACATCATTCACTTTGGATGCAAAATATAAAGAAATAAACTTCAAGTAGCCAGGAAGTATATGCTCTCTCTCACTGATGTTGAGCTTACTTGGTATTAGAAGGAACTATGAAAGTTGCTGGGGGACGAAAAGACATCAATAGTCCAACCCAGCACTGGATTCTGCATACTATATTATGAACCTACATTACAAGATGTGTCCACTAGTGCAGTAGTGGCATTAAGGTTAAAGAGTTACTTTCTGATTTAATCACTTTCTGATTAAACTTGAGGCCTGTTCTACAGGAGAGAATTCATATGTAGTAATGTAAATCTATTGGATATTTTCCCCTGCCCTGTTTTTAGTTTTAAAACCTGTAACTGAGGCTACTGGCTCTCTAAATATCTACTTTCTCTTCTGAAAGGTATATTTACTTTTTTTATGGGCTATTAAACCAAGATTTTTTTTTTTACTTTGTAACCTGGGCATATTTTAGTTCAGGCATTTGTGGGCTATTTTTATGATACTACTATAAGCAAGAAGGAAAAATAATTATCTTTCTCAAATTCCTATTTTATCTATCTCTAGACTATATCCTTTCCTTTCACACAATATCCTGAATACAATGGTTACTCCAGGGCCTATGTCAATGCTGGGAGCTGGATTTGGCTTCTCCAGAAGAACAAAAAGTACTCCTAACTGATGGCCATCTCTCCAGCTTGACCCACTCTTAATAACCCAACACACAGTCCCAACTTGGGAGACCCCAGCCAAACTCCACTATTAAGGAGAGATCAGACCTAGCAAGTGTATGTAGGAGTAAAGTTTCTGCATGCCACTATAAGTTTATATCATACATATCACTATAAACTATAAATCAGAAATGGATTCTGGTAAGCTAAAATGTATAGTGTAATCCTATTCAGCAAACATGAAAGTAACTTTAAAATGTATATGTACATAATCAAAATACTAATAACATCAAATAGTACTAAGGATGTGCAGTAATAAGAACTTCCATTCTTTTTTTGGAATGTAAAGTGTTATAGGCAATTTGGAAGACAGTTTCAGTTTCTTGTATAATCAATGTATGATCTATCAGTTGCAATCCTTGGAATATACCTAGTACACTGGAAACTTTAATCATTGCAAAAATATGCACACAAATGTTTATAGAAGCTTTATTCTTAATTGAGATCCCTGGTTTATTATATGAAGTTTTCAATTTTTCAATGTTAGCAGCTAATGGAAACAAAATTTTTTAAGGCAAAGAAAACAATTTGCAAGCTATGGCTAGCTGCCAGCCAAAGAGTTTGTAATTTCTGAATTATAGCTGCTATCACTTCAAAGGGGGTTACAGTGAGTTTAGAGTTCACGTATAAGAAGTTTATTCATGTAAGACACACAATACCAAGTTGGAAGCAGATAATGATGTAATTTATGTACAGTAGAGATAATGTCTCAGTAAGGATTTCTTACTGACTGTCTAAATACAGGCTCTATATCATCAACTGTTGAACATATATGAATATCCAAACTTGGTTATCTAAGAACTAAAAGTGGCTACAATTCTTTTCTTTCCAAACTCTGCTCCCTTTTAGAGAAACCTAACATACTAAACCAATAATTGTTTTAAAATAAACTGTTGCTTTTTTTTTTTTAAGGCAGCCTCGGGATGATGGTTTGAATAGAGAGAAGCAAATGTCAGTGAATTTCTACAGGTCAATGAGATACATACATTGAAAATGACTTTGCCTGTTTGTAGCTATTAAACTGAAGGTCTGAGAGGAAATTGGAAGAAGCAAACAGGCAAAGCTATGTAGTAAGGGGCAAGCTTTGCCTGTGTCCCAGGAGATCTTCCCAGTGATCCCGGAGATCTCAGCCATTGGCCTTCTTGCAGAACACACATCTCACTGACCTCTCAGTGTAACCATGCGTTGTGTTGTCTATAATTTCCAGATAATAAATCTGAAGGCTTAGACATTCTCCACTACTTTTCTCAACCTGCAATTACAAATGTTGGTGGACTCTGCTTTTTTTCCCCTCTGACAAGAAAAGTAGGAATGCCTGGTTAATTAGTATGTATACAACAGAGTGAATATCCAACCCCCACTAAACTTTGTCCTAAAAGACATGACCACAGATAGCTAAGAATTAGATTGCATTCTGTGAACAGCGCTGAACAGTCATTAGTAGAACTGAGCTAATGAGCTTCCCCTCAAGGGGCAACTAGCCAACCTTATCATTCTAGAGACATAATGTTCCATGGTGAGCATGAAGGAAGTTCTGCTTTTTTTTCAGTAACTGAAAGACTAATTAGAATTCATATTTATGTAGCATTTTCTAGTTTAATTCTGCCTGTCCTGTGTAAAAAAAATCTACAAACTTAGTTTCCTCGTTACTTTTATTTTTATTGAAAATAATTTTCTACAGTTTCTTTAAATGATTTACCCAGATATTTTTCTTCTTAAGGCATGATCAAATAATTTGATAATTTTGTTCATATCATAAATGATATTCTGCTTTGTAAAAGTTTGGAGATTGCAGCATTTTGGGACTGAATTTTTGTCAAAGAACACATTTGTAAGGTACTTATAAAAGGCAGTGAGGAGGGGACTGGAGAGATGGTTCAGAGATTAAGAGCACTGACTGTCCTCCCAGAAGTCCTGAATTCAATTCCCAGCAACCACATGGTGGCTCACAACCATCTATGATGACATCTGGTGCCCTCTTCTGTATACTGTATACATAATAAATAAATAAATCTTTTTTTTAAAAAAAAAAAGGTAGTGAGGAATGGAATACTACATGGCAAAATCTTCTTGATAGCCATATTTACAGGAACATCATCAATTTCATAAAATGGAGCATAGTCATAATCCTTGTCTAATCTGTCACAGTTCTGTTATAAGTATCTGTGTTGTACCAAGTAGGCAGAAGTCAGAGGTCCTAGTACAAAATGAAAAGCCATACCACCTGCCATTTGATGCTTCTGATAATACTGCAGACAGGCTTCCTAGTCTTCCCTGCCAGTTGTGACCTTAAAAGCCAAATAACTCAAGGAAGATTTCGCTGTGATGGGGAAGGTTTTGGTTGTTAATATATATATAGTCCCACCAATCAATCACAAGAGATGCACTAAGTTTCATTCAAAGCCCAAGAGTGCAGGATTCAGAAGCATAGGTAAGCATTGCATGTGTACAGTGGTCATAAAAATCAGTTAAAATATTGTAGAGTGCTTGCAGAAAAGGCTAGAGAATTGGAAAACTTAGCTTCATTTCATTTTGGATCCTGTCTAATAAGCCAACCCCTAAATCCATTACTTTTAGAAACTCCCACACCCAGACACAGAGAATTTTTCTCCTGTATTCTCAAAGACTCAGTGCATATGAATTAATTGTCAATACCAACGGAGACTATTTCTTTTGATCCATATTTAGAAAACATCTAAAATCCCTCAATGGGATCCCGATTACCTACAGGCAATGAACTTGTGCCTGTTGTTTAATTGAGAAAGTGCAAGCACAGCTGTGGCCCTGACCTTTTCTTATCTGCCTCCCAAGTTGCCAAAGCTTCTGCTGTCTGCTTCGGCCCTTTTTCTGTGGCTTGTGAGCCTCTGGGGGAATTATTTACTCTTTCCCCGTAAAATGAGCCCCTATTACATAGCCCAATTGAATTGTACATCCGCCCAATCAAGCAGTAGGCAAACAGCAGAACATGCACCGGTACCTGTTAATAGCTAGCTACTCTTCTGTTCTATTTGCTCGCACTGCTCTTGTGAAGGAGGCTGGGTTGAGTTTGAGGGATGATCACTCCCCAAATAAGAACTGGACTCTCACTATGAGAACAGCTTCAGGAGCTATCTTTTTGTTTCCTTTGTTCTCCAAACCCAGAACATCTATTCTCTTTGCTTTGAGTGTGGGGGTAATGGGAAGAAATTTGTTTCTCAACATGAGCCTGCCAAACTTGATTCACAGCAACAGTGTTTGATTTAGTTAAAATGCAACTCTGGGTGCTTTGGGCTTTAAGAAAGGCCAGACCCACTGTTTCTCTGAAAGCTTTACATTCCCCAGGGTCTTGTTGACGTAACAGGAGTCAGAGTCAGACAGACTGGCTCCAGCATTTGCTAGCTGTGTGACCTTGGGCAAATCACTTAACCTCTCTGAGCCTCAATTTCCTTGTCAGTTAGATGAAGCTATCCTAAAGAGCATACATTTGGCACCCAGGGTCCCTTGTCCACTATGAATTGTGAGGTTGGGGCTCTATTCATACCAATTTTGAATCTCTAGTCCATAGCTGGCTGAGTGCTATAGCAGACGGAGAAGTACTGCCTGGTTTTTCTAGGAGGTGCAGCACCAAATACAATAGCCACCATCAAACTAAGATCTGTTGATCCTAGTACTATCAAGGCAGACCTTTCTACTGCCTGGAACTGTATAGACTATAGTGAATCTACTTCCACTACATTTTATGCTAAGGAAAAAATGTTAACCATCATCCAGGTTTCTATTCTTTGCCAGGAAAATGTAGAAAAGCCTAGGAGGAGGTTATATTTATTTAATTTTCCTAAGCAGGTAAAAATTATACTAATCTTTTGTGCATCACTCAAAACATAATTTATAAACACATGCAAATGTAAGCTACATATCTATTCTTATTCTTGGTGCAAGTCATGGTGTTCTGAGTACAATGTTTCTTGGATTTCTACATTTAGTATATCAGGCAGCCCTCACAAGCTCAGTATATACATTGCATTTGATTTCTTTTTACAATTGTGTAACATTTCATTGTATAGATAGAATGTTATTTATTTATATGATTTACTATTGATTGATAGTAGTGGTTTTAGGTCTTATTCCATTAAACAACATTTAAATAATTCTCTGTATATAAGCGTAGTTCTTTGACATGAAAACATCAGTAAGACAAATGTCAAGGATTGGTGACATAAAATGAAGCCACTGAGATATTAAAGCTGAAACACTTAGAAGTTTTGGGATAAGTAAAAGCTTGGGAGCAGGCAATCCACAGACAGGAACAGTGTTTAGTAAGAGCTTAGCCTGTAAGTCTGTGTCTTTTCAGATTTCCAGCACATCCTTCTTTTCTTCCTCATTTTTTTAAATTACTGAAATTGTGTAAGAAGGGTAAGAACTACTAATTGCTGGGGGCTGTTCTCTGATGGCTCAGAGAATAAGAGCACTACTGTTCTTCCAGAGGTCTTGCGTTCAATTCCCAGCAACCACATGATGACTCACAACCATCTGTAATGAGATCTAGTACCCTCTTTCTGTATGCTGTGTATATAATAAATAAATCTTTAAAAAATAAAAATAGAACTACTAATTGCTTAAGGGGTAGGGAGGAGGTAAAAATCTGGGCTATGGCTGACAAAGTCCAGAAAGCACTAACTTGGCTTTTGGTAACTGCCCTGGGTCTACCCACAACTGGGAAGAATGGAGAACTGAGTAGAAGCCCCAGACCTGCATCTCTGTGCTAATGATTGTTTTGTGCAGAGTGGCTTGCACCCTTGACTAAGGCATCTTACTGTGGGTTTGTTGACAGGATTCCGATTGTGAGTGCTGGTCTACAGAGTTCAAAGTCTGTGCTCTCACTACTCACTTTTGGAGCTAGGCCTGCCTTGTTGGAGGTAAAGAAAATTTGGATCCAAGAGGGGGCTGCATGCAACCAAATCAAATGATAAATAAATGAAAAACTCTGGACTTGGCTTTTGGGCATCTTATTTCAGTGGGATTGGGGCACTTTAACTTCTTTAAGGTGAATGAAGGTTTTGTGTAACTGCAGCTATTGCATTTGTTCCACATTAACAGTACCTCCTGGACCATGGCAAGAGTTCAAGGGGGGACAATGGGAATTAATGAGAGGAGTCCAGCAGAAAAATGACTTTAAGAACATTACTAAGAGGGAGAACCAGGTTAGGGAACTGGAAGTTAATGCAGAAAGGTGGCTTCCTGCACAACGTTGGCTCTGCTCTACAAGTGCACAGATGTAAAGATTGCCATTGGGGGAGGGAGATTAGTTTTAGGCTTCGAGGAAGCTATAACTTTATAATTAGGAAAGATGAGAAGGCAATAATGTAGGTGAATGTTTAGAAGGGGTCCCTAGTGCTGTAACAGTGCTTGCTTGCTGAAAAGTGAGTTCTGGAGTCATACGGTCTCTAAGAAAAACTACCAGAATATTTTGCATCATAGACTTCAACTTGTCCAGAATCAGACAGGCCAGAATACCAGTTTATTTCTCTGGTACCATGAACTTATACAGGATGGTAAAGCAATATCTGCTTCACTCTTCCACCTGAGCATCAGCTTTCAAAGACAAACTTACCAACATTTGTCTTCTCTCAGAACTCTCTACCCAAACTTTTTAAATTGTAGGCTTCCACTACCAAGTCCCTATGGCCCCCGTTAATGTCTTCTAAGACCAGTGGATCCATTAAGACTCACAAGATGGTCTCATTAGAAGCAGGATAAATGATTGTTTCTTCTCTAAGTTTCAGTTCAGCCATTCTCATCCACAGAAAGAGTTAATTCTAGCTGACAAGCACCTGTTTCCCCTTTGCTTTAATTGCATCATTTCACCTAAGGTGAAAGTAGAAAGCATCTTATGAAGGGGATGAATAGCTGAGACTTTAAAAAGTTAAGTAACTAGTTCTAAGCCAGAGTGGGTATCAGAGCTGGGATTTGAACCATGATTTGTTTACTTGCTTGCCCCTCATCAAACATCTGTATTATCATCATCACAATGTGTGTCAGGTCCAACTTGAGGATCATCTCGGTTTACTTCTTTTTTTATTGAAAAGAAAAATAATGGACTAGCAATGCTTGTAAAGAGTGTAGTTAAATTTTCTTTCTTTCTTTCTTTTTTTTTGTTTTGAAAAAGATCATGTTCTACAGATGGTTTCACAATCATGGAAAACAAAAAAAGAAATAGTCTTTTGGTCATGTAACAATGCCATACTCCCCAAATTTTTACATATCTTCAAATTTCACCTTGTAACAACATGCTAGATCAATTGGGAACTCATAAATGTAGAGATTTGTGCCTCTATCTAATAGGTATAATAAATATCCAAACGGTATTTAGAAATGCTCTCAATCTAAGACCAAGCAAATATGTGGTTCATCTAGTTACAACTCACTCAAACAGCAGTATACCAAAGATTCAACTTCTGTTTAATTTGTGCTCTGATTTATCCAACTATGCCTTTAAATGACTCTCAGAATATGGAGGTATAAGTCTGTACCACCTAACCACATGTTCTTGGGAAGTAAATGTTTACTTCTGATTTGGGAAGACTGCCTTATTGCTAAATTGGTCCCATCAACTACTCAACTGACAAGCCGTCCTTGATAAAGTGGTTATATAATGCAGAAGGGATATCTAGACTTCAAGATTTTCTCAGTCTAAAGGTATGTCATGGACAAGAATTATGAATAGGGTAGACAGAATCAGATGCTAAGACATTTTGAGTATACTTGCTTCTTGTGGCACTGGTAGTCTAAGCAAGGTTAAATTGGTGAACTCACTAGAGTTTGTATGTAAGTGGTTACAATGGGAAGAAGTGGAGGAGTAGGGAGGAGGAGAAAGGGTAGGGGAGAGACTGAATTATGAGGGGATACTTTGTTCTACCTCATCAGTTTGGGTAAGTTTAAGGGTAGTTCAAGGGTGGAATTTTCTTGGGGTATGGTGCATAAAGATGAGAGTACACGCCACTCAATCCCTGAAGCTGAGGATAGTCTTGCTGTCTTTAAGAAAACTGTCCCTGAATAAACAAAGTTGCCTTACAGATAGTGTAGCAGTCCTACAGACTGGAGAAAAACAGGAAGGAGAGGACAATGATTATTAATGTGTCAAAGAAAAAATTATCATGGGCCTTGGTTCCAAATAAATCACTAAGTAACAAAAGTAAAACTCTCTAGAAAAAGAAGCTGCCAGTCTCAAGCCTCTTGGAGTAACAAGTACAACAGAACAAAAACTGCTAATTTTTCCTGATCCCTTACTATGGAGAAAGGTTTTGCTAATAATATTGTATGAGTTATCTCTTTTGACCCTGAAAACAATTCTAAAAGGTGTATGTCATGATAAAACCATTTTATAGATGGAAACACTAAGTCTTGGAAAAATTGATTTTTCTGAAGGATTAAGAAATGGGAAAGCTAAAACTCTTCATGAATGACCACTTTCTTCCTCAGAGGAACAAAAACATATCTAAATACCTAGTCTTATTGGAAATGAGACCGTACTTGAAGTCAATTGATAGAGGGATTGTTGGTATAAATCAAAGCTTGTTGACTTCGTGTTGCCTTTTTTTGATATTGAAAGCTAAAGTAATTAAGTAATCATTATTTAATTTATATAACATTTTTAGGCTGATATTGAAAACCCCTATTTGATTATAAAGTCAACGTTAAGAGATAAGCCAAGCAATAAATACTAGTGGCTTTTGTTTTTGGATGCAAGTGACTTATGGAAGTGATGTACACAGCATCACTTGATAAAATGGTACAAACCTCTTTACTTCACCTCCAGATTTTTGTGTACTTTCTGTATTTGATACTATCATAACACAATTCATAGATCAAAATCTGATTTCTACTTTCTTGCCATTCTATAATATAATCCTTTGTCATCATTGCTGGTCAGAAGTATGAGGTGATCAAATGGACCACCAGCAGAGATCCTCTTAGTTAATGAACACAATGCCATTCTGGACCCAAAGAGAAATTCTTCTGTGATTTGAATGACTCCTCATAACATTTTTAAAAACAACCTGGTCAAGGAACTGATGCACAGAAATATCCCACAAGGATGTTAGTGAAAAATGCTGGAGTGCTTGGTTTACTGCAGCCTTCCCTCCCAGGAGCCACTTCTCACAGCTGCTGCTGCTTCTTGACCCTAAGGCTCACTGCTACCCTTTTCACAGTTTATGAAACACTGTCCAGATCTGCACTTTATAAAAATGTCTCCCTGTGGGCAAACACCTTGTAAAATCGCCCCCACTTCTCTCTAGCCAGGCTGTATCTAAGAGATTAAGGCTGTTATTAAATGGCCACTGACTACAGTTATCAAATACCCATTGGTCAGGGCTTAAAGAAAGGCTGACTACCTCTGAATTTCATGATAACCTATCCAAAAATGGTACCCAAAAAAGTACAAATAAACTACTAAGGGAGGAAAGAGAGGGGAGGCGGCAGAGCTAAGTCACTGGTAGAACTGGAAACGGAAGAAGAAGCAAAGCAAAGAAACAAGATTAGGACATTTCTACTACATGGGAGGCTTAGCTGGGGATGGCAGCAAACACTCACAGACTTGTAGAAGACAAGAGATGTTCATTCCCCCACCAATGATGCATAGGAGCCTCACAGGTCCTGGAACAATCTCTACATCACCGTTTGGTTGGCTTTTACATTATACCCTAATCAATGTGTGCAGCTTTCTGTTCCGAGAGGCTAGAGACAAAGCAGCAGCCACCAAATTATCAGCTGCAATCTGAAGAACAATTAGTCTTGAATCTTGTGCACACACAAAATAAACAGTTAGCAATTTTGACCTGGCAGGGGGAGGGGACACTTTAATTGGGAACAGGGCTTAAGAAAGGGAGGGGGCAAGGGAGAGTCCACTTTGAAACAAACTTACAATGTGCACAGGAAAAAATCTGAAGCATGGAGAACCACAAACACTCAGCTACACCCTTATCTCTTAATTCATGTAAATAAAAGTAATGTTCTAACTAGACTAGCATCTTTTCTAAAATACCTTGCTAGGTACTCTGTATTCATTAGTGTTAACCCGGCAATACAGAAAGGTAGCATTATCCCTATTACATTGTAGACAAGGCACGGAAACTCACAGAATGGTAGGTTCACTTCCAAAGAATGAGGAGCTTGAACTCAAGCCTGCCTGAGTCCAAAGCCTGCATGAATTTCTATACATTACATGCTAAACTCAATGCCTCTCGTATGAAAACTGAAGACTGGTTGCAATTGAGGGGGTGGATAGTTTGTGAAGCTACAAGAGATTAGCGTGAGCACATTTGCCATTTGTATAGTAACATTTTATAGAGTTTGATGCTCAAAGTAAGAGACAATATAAACAAATTATATCACTTCCCCAAGCTGCCATCTCTTTGAAAGGAACGCTGCATAAGGTTATGGAAATTTGGCATATGATTTATCAAAGGAAGCCAAAATATAACAGAAAAAATACTACACAAAATGCCTGTCTACCAAATTTAAGACTTCGTACATAGCCCCTTATCCCAGGACACAAATAATGTCAAAACTGAGCAGGTTCAGAAGGCAAAATCAGCACACAATTCTCTTGGCAAATTACACTATGGAGTATAGCTGAGTTATGTCTGACAGGAATAATACCCACAACCTCACAACTTACCCAGAGGAGACACTTGATGAGTTTGTAAAGTCAAACTGAGTGGGGGGAAAATCCCATCCAAGGAAGACAATGAAAAAAGGAGTATTTTCAAGTTGCCAGGAATCCAGTACTTATCAACCAGCTCTTAAAAGCCATAACTGTTGCCAGAGACACCTGAATATTTTTATATACCCAAGCACATATTTAGGCAAAACAAATTTACTACAGTAAAGGAGAATGTAGATTTCGGATTCAGATAAGCGTGGACTTGAAACTCTGATCTATCATTTACAGTATTAGGTGTGTCCTTGAGAAAGCCATCTAGCTTATAAGTCTCAGAATTTCTATCTGTTAAAAACAAGTATAATAACAGTCAATGCTAATAAGGATGAAGATAAGACATGAAATGTGGATGGTGAGGGTAGAAATGTAGTATGTGCTTCTTTCTGTGATTGTGAAGGTAGGACTTTGGAGCTGGAATTATAACACAAGCGCAGCTGTATATGAGGCTATAGCAGGGTAGTGTGGCTCCATGTGCTATCAGTGTTTTGTCCTAAATTTGAGAGTAGAATTTATATATGAACAGTAAGCACCAAGATCAGTGAGTTTATGGTAAGCCAAAGATTGTGCTACTTTGGGATTTTGTGAATTTAGCCCATGGAGTCAGAGTGTTTTTACTTTTCACAAGTAAAAGAACAAGGATCACTGGGTGAGGAAACAAAGACAACAAATAAATCTAGTTGAAGTCTGTAAAGCCATTTGTGCCCGCTGTCTACAGAAAGACCCTCATCTGCTGGGAAGTGTGAGCTTGCAAGGGAAAGGAGAACGTCCAACATCAGCACAATATCTATTTCGCTACAAATATTTCAGACAAGATGAAAGGAATGTTAATCTTGGGAAATCTGTGTTAGAACAGGTAGTGAACACAAGGGCTTGTGTCTCTTTAAATTTAGAACACAGACATCTCTCTCTACTGTTTGTATTCAAACAAAAAGGAAAAATTAAAAAAACCTGAAAGGCTAATTGATTATAAAGCATCCTCCTCTATTGCATTCTTTTTCCCATAGCCAGGGAAAACACAGACTCACGAACTGATACAATTAGCCAGAGTGAAGCACTACCATCACCATTTAGCCAGTAGGAATTATACTCACAGTATATTCTGAGTCCTGGCCAATTATACAGAAAGAGTCCATACCTTTTAAAGTCTATCTAACCTTGAGAACTTAAAACTAGCTCAATGCAGTAAAGGTAGATGTTACAAGGACCATTTTAGCACACAAAAACTGTTTGAAGAGTAAGATTTATCTGTGATGATGCTGGACAGGTCCCAGAAGCCTGAATCTACAAAACAACTTCTATCATATACTTATACTAAATCAAAATAAAACTCTTGCCAGGAATTTCACTTTGCTTTATTTTCAGTGCTAGGGGTTAAGTTCAGGGTCTTATGCTTGATAGGCAGGTGCTCTACCCCTGAGCTTTCGTATTCTTCTTTGTCACTCATGTGCTTTGGGGAAATCTCAATGTACATACACTTCTACACTGGGAAGGGATAAATGTATGTTCTTACTTTACTTGTGAGAATTTGGAAGTTTTAAGAGAGTTATGAACTATGCCTTCCAAAATCCATTTCCTTGGGACTAGAGAGATGGTTCAGAGGTTAAAAGCACTGGCTGTTCTTCCAGATGTCCCGAGTTCAATTCCTAGTAACCACATGGTGGCTCACAACTATCCGTAATGAGATCTGGTGCCCTCTTCTGGCCTGCAGGCACAACACTGTATACATAATAAATAGATCTTTTTTAAAAATCAATCTCCTTGTTCACAGCAGTATGGGATGACAACATACTTAAGGTATTACTTACAAGGTTTTTTCTTTAAAATTTCTAATTCATTTTTTTGTAACAGTGGGATTTGAACCCAGGATTTAATGTATATGAGGCAAGTGCTCTGCGATTGAGCTGTATCTCCTAACCCTATTCTTTTCTTTCTTAAAATTTTTATCATTTTATATTTGCTGCAGATAAAGGAACTACTGATTCTACTTTGTTATTAATTCTGCCAGGTACAGATAAAATTTTGCTTTATTAACACAAAAGCAATGCAAAAACAAAATGATTTTTCATATAGAGAGCTAGTGTCTGGTTTTTAATATAGAGGGTTACTGTAGGGAGGTCAGGCAAGTCTATGCTAATGACATTTTCCTTGGCCACTGATTTTTTAGTCTCATGGATACAATTCAACAAAGGCTCTTGAGGCAAATCTGTTGGTAATATTCTTTTTTTCTCAATGTTTTTTATTCTTTGAGAATTTCATAATGTATTTTGATCATATTCTTTCTGCTCTCCCAACTCCTCCCTGACATCCCTGACCTCCCTAGCACTTAAATTTATGGGTTTTATTCTCTCTACTTTTAAATAAACAAAAACTTAAAGACTTACGGAGTCCAGTTTGTATTGACTAACTACCCCAGCCCTGCCCTGTAGTGAGGTTGATATGCTCAATGTCACTGCATTGAAGGACACTCACTTTCCCTCTTCTAGAATCTGCCAATTCAAATGCCAATAGATCCTTGTCTAGGGATAGGACTGGATTCACTTCCCCTTTTCTGTACATTTCCTTGTCTCCTTCTACCTCATCTCCAAGATCTCCATCTATGGCCCCAATACTTTTTCCTAGATTCCAAATGGCTGATCTTAAATCATGCTATTTAACCTTCTGGGAGCTTGCTAAAGTGTTTTTTATTTGAACTGGCCCCCTTTTTGGGTAATCGGCACATCATGCTTAGGGACATCTGGAGGTGGGAAGTATTTTCTAAACAAAGTGCTATACTAATTCTCCTGAGAATTTTCCTCACATGATTTGACTAAAAAAATACAATGTTAAATTCCTACATGGAAACACTAGAAAGAAAAGCAACACACTAGCTGGGGTAAATCTATCTGAATGTGCATAAATATACAGAGTCTGTTTCCAAATAGATCCACTTTGCTCTTTTGAAGATCTGTAAAAATCCTAACTATGAAGAGCCCACAATGAGCATTGGATGACTGAGCTCCCTTTATAGTCGAAGATCAGGTGCATTATATGAATCACAATCCAAGGAATACCAAAGGTGGTGAAGCTGGATTCCACAAAAACCAAAGGCTCTTACTCCCTGACCTGGAACTCCCCCTGCAGGAGTCCCTAGGAATACTAGCCTTGTCTGCCCTAGAGAAACTGCAGAGACCTGTGAGGGGAAGGTTGGGACATGAACTCTATATTTTCTCTGCCAAGGTTTCATCCAAAAAACAAAAGCCACATGCCCCTTAGGATGGTAGCCAGGAGAAGAGATAGATGAAGGGAAAGAAATTCTACCTCAGAGATACTACCCATTTGAAAGTTACTGTCCTTCATCACACCGTCCACTGTTTCTCTCCACATAGAAAGACTGGGAAAGGCCTTCTCAAAGTTGACAAAGTTTTTAAATGCCCCATCCATCATCAAACAGTAAAGGGGATGCCTGCTGTGGTGGAAACCACAAAAAGTGATAAGGAAGAGCTTACTTATGGGACTAGAAGATACTGATGAGAGAAAAGCCTAGATGGTTTAATCATTTATTTTTTCTTCTCTATGTCCAGAGATAAAAAACCCAAAATCCAGAGAACAGAAACTCTATGCTGTTTATAAAAAAGAATATGATGGGTCATGTTAATGTCCAGGTTCCTCAAAAAAAGCCAATAGTATAATACTCTGATATTAGAAGTTAAAGTGATTTACTATTATTTCTATTTTGCAGTTCACAAAATTAATATGATGCCTACTGCTGCTCAGCCATATATCTAAAGGAATATCCAACAGCCCCTACAACTGAAATGACGTCTTCATGGCTGACTTCTGAGACTACACTGCTGTAACTTCCTTCACAAGACTCACTGAAAATCAAGGTTCCCTTTGTAGGATTGACTGTGACCTAGGTTTGAGCTTTATTGTTTTTCCTCTCTCGGATCACGGAAAATGTACTAGCTAGCCTTCTGTGTACAGATAAGTACCAATGCTACACACAAACCTTAGCCTTGAAAGCTGTATAGCCCATTATTCATGCCACTTGTTTTTTTTTTTTCAACAAGATTTGAATTTGGCTAAATGTATAAAATAGCATCCTGCTTCTGAAAGCTCACGACATATACTTTCTTCATCCTCTAAGCTTCCGGTGGTCTCATCTTGTCATGCAGCAGGTGTTCAGTTCATAGTCATTTTTATCCACACAGCACTGATTCAGGAGGGTAGAGCGCTGGAGAGAGCTTCAATGTTGCTGCCCGTTGTGCTGACCTTGTTCTACAGGTAGGCTTGAAGTAGCAGCTTTCCATTGTGTGTCATCTGGAGAGAGAACCTGATCCTGCTGTAGGGTAACACATAAGCTGGGTCTACTTCACACTTTCCACAAGGACTTTGCTGCCTCTACACAGCTATTTATAACCATTTGCCTCAATTCTCAGCTGTGTTTAGAAAATATAAGCATTGAAAAGCAGCATTGTCTACCATAATAACCCTGAATGATATAAAGGAGGAAATAGGAAAAATGAAGCAGAGGCTTTTACCAAGTTGGGGATAAAAATACAGAGAGAGAAAGAGAAAGGAAGGCTAAATAATATCAAGGATATTTGAAAAAACATAGAGAATTAGATTATTTTATATTTACCTGAAATATTATGATGCACATATATGTATACACACATACAGACACATATATTACATGGTGAAGTTATACCATTTGGGAAGATAATTCCTCCCACTCCAAGAACCATAGACAATCTAAAAGAAGGCCCAGTACCAGGCATGAGAAACCTCCTTTTGAGTTGCTGGTTGGGGGACTCCAAGCAATCCCTCCAAACAATATAAGCTATTGCTTTTGTCCTTGGTTGATTCTCCAAATTAGAAGGTAAATATATTTCTGAAGACACCACACATTTCAGACACATTGCTCACAGGATTCAAACTGGGTCTGACTTGGAAGCTTTCTCTCTGAGGACTAGCTTTTAAAGTACCAAAAGGTTTATACAAGCTGCCAAGGAGGAAAAGCAATCAATAGTCCTATACAGCTATGACATCTATTAATCACAAAAATGACCTATTCTGCTGGTAGGATATTCCTAAAGGTACAATAGTGACACATATCTTGGCAACAACCAATGACCATTTACTTGGACTTAACGCCTGCTCAATAGGAGGGAATTCATGCCTGGAACTATAAATCTATCCTACTATCCATGGCTTGTGAGGTCATGGAATCTTGAGGAAGAAGTATACCTACCACTTTCCAAAACCAGTATAATTCCTAACTGCGTCTTATTTGTCCTTATATCTAGAGGTAAGTGTAGCTTTCACTCTTCATCAAAGAAACTTCTTTTGCACCAGATGGAGACCATAAATCCCAGAAATCCACAACTAGTCAAAATATGAAGAACAACTGAGTGTACAGTGCTCATCCACAGCTGAAACATCTACAACATAAGGCACAAGGGCTACTTCCAAGGCTCAGGAAACCTCACAGAAGAGAATGGCAAATATTTTTGAGGACCAGAGGACCAGGATGTCTGCTGTCAGATTGTGTCTTCTATATATGACAGGGAAGCTACATCCAGGAGCACTCAACAATATGGTTGCTTAAACAAGACCTGAACAATGACACCAGCTGACATGCTTTATGGTAGATTGTATTTACATATTTATTTCCTCATTTGTGTATGTGTAACAATAATGCAGAAAAAGAAGCCATAAATTTGAGGCATAGGAGGGGTTGGAGAGTGAAAAGGATGCCGAAAATTATGTCACTACAATACGAATATATGAAAATTTAAAAATAAACTTAATTTTAAAACCCCTTGAATTTAAATGTCACCTTATTTTTTAAGACAGACTCTCATGTAGCTCAGGCTATCCTTAAACATGCTATGTAGTCAAAACTGTCTTTAAACACGCTGATCCTTCAGCCTCTACTTTCAGTATGATAGAATTACAGGTGTCTCCCACCACACATAGTTTTATGTGGTAGTGTGACTAAAACTGTGGATTTCACAAATGCTGGGCAAACACTCTACCAGCTGTGATAGACTCTCATCCACTCAATGCCCATGTTAAGCTACTGAGTCTGAGAATTTCCAGAAGATGGGAGACATGATCTGCTATGAGCTTCCTCTATGATATCCCAAGTATATCATGGGCTAAACAGCTAAATCTTTGTTTACTTCCCTTACCAATGAAGAATTAATTCTTCAAGTATCATCCAGTGAGAAAAGTCTCAGGAACATAGAAAACTTGCTAAGGCCTTAAAAAATAATATCAGAAATCTAGCCTATTAATAAAAGAAAATGTAATATTATCACTACAAAAACGGGACTTCCTTGTCTCTTTCCCCATTTCTTCCTTAAATATCAAAGCATACATCAGATATCAGATCTACCATGTTTGCTATGTTGTAATATCAAATTACTAGGCCATCTTGAGAAAATATATTTGCCAGTATTATTTGGTAGTAGATTCCAAACAACCTCTTGCTCCAAAAGGGAAAAGGAAACCTAGGAATTCAATGTCATTCTTTCATCCATCCAACAGGGAAACTCTATATGGATGTTGAATTAGCACTTCTCCTATCTATGTGGCAAATCTACCTAAGTGTGCTTCCAAGAGAAATTAAGTTCATAAAAAGTCATTACAACTACCTTAGAACTGAATCTTACTTATATTTCTGCAGACATTTCTTCAAAAGATGTCTTCAAGTTAATACTAGTCTTTGAAAGCTCTTCATTCTATGATTTAAAAAGCTCATCATTATATTTGTAACAAGGCATATATTAAATTCTTTAAAGTCCCTGTTGAAACACAAATCTTTTTCTTGACACTTCTCTTTAACCAGAAGAAGAAAATCACAATAAGGGGCTTGAAAGTTAATTCAGTGGTTACACAGTATTTGTCTATAATATGCAAGGCTCTACATTCAATCGCCAGTATTAAAGATAACAATGAAGAAAAATAAAGAAATGGTATAGGGTATATGACTCTACATTGTCAAGAAGCAATGATACTCCTGTTGTTACTGCTTCTTCTTTATTCTGCAGGGGAGGTCCCACCTCTAAAATGGAAGGGGAACAGTGGCAGCAGGCAGGTGGAACGTTTGTTTTGAACAAAATCAGTGCCTTAAACATTATTGCAGCTACTTTGCTCTTAAGAATTGACTAGGTACACATCACTAGCCTAAGTACTTGACTTTACTTGATCCTTAGAACCATACAAGGTGGAAATTAATAATCTCAGAAGGAAAATGGGGGAAAGGCTCACAAGTAAATGGGGAGGTTGCCTATGGTCGTCTAGATAAGAAATAACTAATTGAAAGTCCACTAACTATGCTGAAACTCCTTTACTTTAGCTTCACACCTATTGATGGAGCAGAGGCAGTATTACTCTGCTAGAAGTAAATCTTAGTCCATTTTACTCACAATGACATTAAAATGCTGGACATAGGAATACTATTCAAAAAAGCATATGACATTTCCCTCCCATAGTCCATATATTAAGGGGAGAAATACAGTAAAGGAAACCTTCACTACCATAGAAAATGTCTTCTCATTGATGATAGCTATCTTATTGCTATATCACTACACAGTCAATACCTTCTGAGACGATTCAGACTGCTGAGGTAATACCAAATTAGGCAGAAGTGGAAGTAAAACAGTGCTGGGCTGATTAAAGAGGAATAGTCTTTGTTCTAACCATGCTTCCATATACTTGGTTATTTATTCATTTATTTCTTTATTGCTATACTGGGATTCAAACCTAGGGCTTTATCAATGAGCTACATCTTAGTCTCTTTGTTTTTAAGGAAAAAAATTCTATTTTGTATTGATATCATTCATTTTGAAGGTAGGTAAAGTACTCAACAGACTTAACATAGAATTTTAAAATGCTTCTGATATCTTGATTAGAAAGATGCTTATCTACAAATATGAAGTGAAAGGTTAAAAGGTTTGTTTCAAATCACAAAGGCTTAGCAGAATAGAATTAGTCTATACACACTAGACTAGTATGTTTTTAAGCAAAATTAAGTTGTTATTTTCTGTGTATGGTTGCTTTATCTACATGCATGCAATACCTGGGGAGGTCAGAAGAGGGCACTGGATTCTCTGGAAGTGTAGTAACAGGTAGTTGTTCCCCACTGTCTAGGTGTCAGGAACTGAGCTGGACTCAGCTCTTCATTTCTGAGCCATCTCTCCAGCTCCAAAGAACAGTATGGTTTTAATCTCAAGAACTGAAGACCTTTCTGAGAATTTTCATCTCAGGCATTACCAAATAATTTAAATAATGAATTACTGTAAGCATTTGAGAGTTAGCTTTAAAAATTTATTTACAAATACCTTAAAACTGTATTATCATCTTAAGTCTCTAGGTTTGGTTAGCTTTAAAGAAAGCCCCAAGATGAAGGTTGGCCTTGTCCATTATCTTCATTCATTTACACAGTCCTGGATAGTTTCTGTGATGAAATGGACTGTCCTGGGCTAAGTAGGTAGACTGTGCAGTGGGGATAAAACTGATAGGACTGGGATGAGAATGTGGGGTTAGAGGACTTTGGATTAAGGCTCTATAAAACAAATCAAATGAAAGTATAAAAGACTGCAGGATCATTTCATGGTTATCAGATGCCTGATTGATTGAGGAGGAGCTCTGAAAAGTCCACTCAATATCAGAGGCATAGAGAAAAGTGCTGGATAGCAGTAGTCGTCTTCTCCGAATGCATGACAGGGCCCCCCTAAAGGATGCCAAGGAGATGTAACAGTACATAAAACTTAATCCCTAGTGCAAACGCTACACTATAGGTGTGGAGATCTATCGGAGAACAACAACTCTGTTGAATCAGTTATTTTTTTTGTAACCTTTATGTGTTCCAGGAATCGAACTCAGGTTGTCTTATTGGCAGCAACTGTCTTTACCCCCTGAACCATCTCTGGCCCCCGGTGTAGTTTTCATTTGCATTTCTCCACTGGCTAAACATATTTAACCATGTTTTCATATGTGGATTGGCCATTTATTTGTACTTTATTTTTGGAGAAATTTCTGTTTATTTCACAGGCCCTTTCATTAATCAGACAAATAAATCATTTGCCTTTGTTATATTTAGGGTTTTTCCGGTTCTTTTTTATATATTCTGAGTATTAAACTTCTGTTAGATGTATAGCTAGCAAATATTTTCTCCTCTTTAGTTGGTATTCTCTTCACTCAAGTGTTAGTTTTCTTGCGGTGCAAAAGTTTTTTTCCATACTGACCATTACTTCCCCTCCCTCCCCTCCTCCTAGTCCTCCCCCAGGCTCTCTCCACCCCAAACCCCGCCCCCCACACATTCCCCAGGGGAGGGCAAGGAATCCCAAGGTGAGTCAATTTGGTCGGCTATCCAGTGGAGGTAGGACTGAGTCCCTCCCCCAAGTATCAGGGCCTTGCAAGGTGTTTGCCTGCAGGGCATAGACTCAGAGGAGCCAGTTTACTGACCGGGAACAAACTCAGGTCTGACTGCAAGAGACTCCACAAATTGCCCATGCCATTCGCCATTAGCCTGTCATCTACATTCAGGGGGTTTACATCCATTCCATGAAAGTTAGTCAGTGCAAAAGCTTTTAAATTTCAAGCAACCTTACTTGTCGACTATTGAGATTATTTCCTATGCCAGTGTCCCTTTCAGAACATTCATGCCTATGTCTTTATCTTGAAGTGTTTTTACCTACTTTTTCCTGTAGTTCTTTTGTTAAACTATTGCTACCTTTTTTAGCCCAAACTGTGCTAATCAACAACTGCTGCTCAGCCACTTCCAAAGGCAGTTAGGCACAGCCGGAGGGAATTTAATTCCCTCAGGCAATGGCTCTTCCAAGGTAAGAAAGAGAACTGATCTCTCTAAAGAACCCAAGACTCAAAGGTTGTGATGGGACTCTGCACCTCAAAGAGACAGAACAGTAGGTCGCTCACCTCCTTTTCTTGCTCGAATCTCCCTGGAAAACCCTCGTGGTTCTTGCTCCCGCGCTTCTTTTCGCTGGCTGGCGGAGCTTAAAAGCCCCTCTCCACCTGGCTCCTCCCTGCCACTTCCTGTGGGCTAGTTGCTGATTCAGCTTCCTGACCGCAGGTGA
Source organism: Sigmodon hispidus (assembly GCA_004025045.1). Taxonomy (NCBI): domain Eukaryota; kingdom Metazoa; phylum Chordata; class Mammalia; order Rodentia; family Cricetidae; genus Sigmodon; species Sigmodon hispidus. The sequence goes on along the minus strand of PVIH01004703.1, from coordinate 30,534 downwards.
ATTTTATTTAATCAAACAAAGGTAACACATATTTGAAGCACTAAACAAATGTTCTAGAGCATCAACAAAAGTAAAAAAAAAAAAGTTTAAAATAATGTTCTACAACTTTTCCTCTAGGAGTTTCAAAGTTTCATATTAGGGTCTTTGATCCATTTAGAGTTGATGTTTAGGCGGGGTGGAAAACAGAAATCGAGTTTCTTAGTCTGTATGTTGAAATGCAATGTTTCCAGTGCCATTTCTTGTAATTCTATTGTGTCTACATATACAGCCAAGTCAACTTTGCTTGAATTGTTATGTACTTATCTCAATGTACCGTATTTTCTACTAAATGAGAATGAAGACATGACATATTTATTTTTCTGTTCAGAACTATCAAATGATTGGTCCTTTGCCACCCTTTGAAACCTTTATGCTAGTTGTTTTCTTCACTTTATCATCTGCAGCCATTAATTGAAGGTACTTTTTACCCAACTTATACTTGAAAGAAAAAGGTAACTGGCTTAGACAAACTTTCTAGAAGAATCTTTCCACTTTCCCTGAACATTTTAGAATAAACAAATAATATTCTCAATATTTTAGCTTGTCTTTAAAGGCATCTTAATATTGCTCTAATTCTTTGTTATTTATTGACATGTTATCTATTATTAATTGTTGATGTTATCCAATAGCATTAAGCAAATGTTATATATGTAAAACTAAAACTGAATCTTTGATTAACATATATTCTCATTATTTTAACAGAAGCAAAGTATCTTCATGCTCCTACTACTAGTAGCATGAAAATTACTGTGCTTTTTTCCCCCTAAACAGGATTTTTCTGTGCTTATGAATGAAGAAAGATTTAGGTCATAAAAGCCCAGAAAGCAACTCACCAGCATTTTATTCAATAACCCATTGACCATTTCTAAGATTTCTTTTTAAAATTCACATATCCTTTCATCTAATACTTTACCCACTAATTCAAGTGTTTGTCCCTACCCATTTCTCAAGACATTTAGAAGTAGGGGGTATGCAGACATTTCCCCCTGTGGCCACCTTTCATGGGAAAACATGCACATCCCTTTAACTCTTGAACTCCAGCCTTTTTCTAATCACCATCTTGAGCTCCAGCTTCACCAGTATCTCAGACTCCAAACCTAACCTAACTCTCAGTCTAACTCTTGTTCCTGTGTTCTCTAAAATTTTCCAGCTCCAAAGCTCAGATCATCTTCCACTCTTATCTCTTCTGTAGCCATCCACAGGAAGTCAGATGTATGCAGAACCCTGTCAGCATCTGTTCTGCAATCTAAACCTAAACAGATACTTTCAATAATAAAGAAAAGAAAAAAACTGTAGAAGATCCTCAACTGCTTATAAAATAACACACTACTTCTTCCTCTTACATATAAGCAGCTCTAAATGAACTCAGTGGTGAGATTATAGATATATATATGATATATAATATATGCATATACACATATATAGAGAACAATAATAATTAAAGAAGAGGTCATACATTTGAGAGAAAGTGAAGGGGACATGGGGGTAGGATTCCCACAAGAAGCTGAAAATAATTGTATTTATGTATGAAATTGTGATAGATAAAAATTTAATTAAAAATACTTTCCTTCTGCCTTATCCATCTGTTTTTAAATAGCTGTCCATGAAATTACCAATAGACACTGCTCAAATCTTGCTTCTTTCACATAGCCTTACGTGACTGAGTAGATTCACATCTACATAACACAGGTATTTACCAATAGTAATCCTCCAGTGAATGCTTTTTTAAATTAAATTTACATAACAATATATAAACATTAGGAAACTCACTGCCTGAGAATACATTGAATAGGAAGGCTGGGCAAGCAGGTGCCAGAACAGTCAGAAATGCCTGCCCCTTCTCCCTCCCTCCTTCCCTCCCTCCCTTTCTTTCTCCTTTCCTTCTTCTCTCCCTCCCTTATTTTAATGAGAGTACACTAAATATTCCCCTAAATTTCTATTTATCAATGTTCACATACATGGTTACCAATATATTTCATACATACTTCAGAATGAATGAATAACTATGTATCTATGGCTATATGTCACCTTAAATTTCAAATCATAATCCTTTTTATAAGTTTAAGTTTTAAAATTATCCTTATATTAAATGTGATATAGGATAGAAAAGGCTACTTTTAGAAATCAGTTCTGAGTGTATGGTTTACTGGCTTCTTGGAAGTTATTAAGGAACACATTTTATTTAAATGTAAAGAATTGGTATAAGGTCAACTCATAAAATAATGTTATAAATATTAGAGAAAATATACCCTTTCCTAAAAATACTTTACTTGCACTTTTCAGAAATTGTCATAATATATTGATTTTGTTAGAGCATTTAACTGCCATCTACTACTATTCAACCATCAGGCTAAAAACATTCTTATAATACCTCACATGAAAGATGTCACTTTAGACATGGCATGTTGATGTAGTATACAACAGACATAATTATAATATAATAATGCCTGCATCTGGCAAATGGATGTATATGGAAAATATCCTCCTGAGCTGAGTGAGGTATCACAATCCTAGAAAGAGAAGCAGGGGATGTACTCACTCATTAGTGGACTTCAAAAAAAAAAAAAAAAAAAGATGTCATTGTATACAGGAGCTCAAGGCTAGAACATAGCTAAATGACACAATACCTCACTTCTGCACTGATGGCCTCTGGCAGGGGTGTGGGTGAGGAAAGACTTGTTTTCTTTAAGGGTCTGGCTACAGGGAGTTTAATTATGCTCCAGTAAGTAAATGAGCAGCATGAATGGGCGTTTTTGTAAATGGGGAGATAAGAGTGGGTATGAATCTGAGAGGTCTGATTGATAACTGAGGTTGATGAGGTCATGATGTAAAGTCACCAAATTATTTATTTATATATATATATATATATATATATATATATATGAATATCCTACTTCACAGAGAAGTCTGTCAGGCCTGTAGCCTGAAGATGGATTCTTCAATGATGCAGAGAAATCTTGGGTGACTGTCCAGGTAGCCAGCTGTTTAATTTTTCACATTTCTTGGAATCTGCTTGCTTGCACATCCTATTTACTTAATATCATTTCCTTCTTGTGTCTCTCAGGAAGATGAAGATGAGACAGTTACAGTTTTCTATTGACAGTTTTAGGAAAGAAACTCACTTAGAGGTTAAAGTATATAAGTTTGAGAAACATTAAAAGATGGTTTTCAGTTAATAATACAAGTTAGATAGTAAATGATTAGGTACAGCCTTTTGGACCCACCAAAATAGGATGAATAATGGTATATTTTCTTTGAATTTGACAATTGTTAATGGACTAGACGTTACTCATGTAATTATTCTTATATATTGCATACAATTTTTGTACCTATTGTATATAGTTTTTCTTATGTTAGTCATAACTTTTTTTACTTTTGACAAAAAAGGGGATATGTGTTGATATATTCTATATTTAATAAAATCAGCCTGGAATATAAAAGAAAGAAAAACAAAACAAAAAAAAGAATCTGGCATAGTAGCAATTTCAGGATTTGTTTCTCACTTAATGAGTCACAAATACATTATTAAACAAAATGATTTCTGCTTCTATTGTGCTTATATGACTAGTGAGATTTGCTTCTAACATGAGATATTATGTTAAGTGTTCAACATTTGGGGCTGGAGAGATGGCTCAGCGGTTAAGAGCACCGTCTGCTCTTCCAGAGGACCCGGGTTCGATTCCCAGCACCCACATGACAGCTAACAACTGTCTGTAGTTCCAGTTCCAGGCAAACATCAAGGCAAATAGATAAATAAATAAATAAATAGATAGATAGATAAAGTTTAAAAAAAAAAGTGTTCAACATTTACCATGTTACTTAAAAAAGATGAGCATTAAAAAAATCAAACTAAAAAAAATAATGCCTGCATTTATTCTAGGAATGGTAGAAGTTACCCATCTCATTGAAGGGAAATGATCTTCCTTCTGATTGGATATGAGATGGCTGTTAGAGATCTTGACATTCTTTTCCCTGACTAAGCCCTTTTTAAGCTCAGGCTGCTAATCTGATTAGAGGCATTGGTAAAACAAATTAAAGCATTTCCCATAATCAGTGAAATGCTTTTTAAATACACCATGGACTACCAAAGGAACATCAAGTCTTTGTTGCTGTTTCTCAATCCTCATGAAAAAACAACCCTGGAAACCTACCTCCAAATTCAAGTACAGCTTACAAGAAAAATTTTGAGGCAAGAGCTTTTCAATTAAGACAAAAAGTATGAAATAACTATATTAAATTCTGATTAACAGTTAAAATTAATAAAGATGACCAAATTACCAAATGATACATCTCTATTTGTTGAAGGTTACTCTTTGGGACATTACAAATATAACACTTATATAAAATAAACACAATATATTTTAGTTTGTGACTGGGCATATATCTCAGTGGTGGACTTCTTCTTTATATGTCCTAGAGTCCATCCCAGTACTATAAAAAAAAGAAGAAAATTCTTTAGGTTGCCCATGCATGAATATTTTATTAATCTTTTATTTTGTTTTTTTATTGGGAGACTTTCTTGATAGATCATTTTTATTTTTCAAAAAGAAGTATGTTTAAAATTAAAGGCTATTAATTCAAGATGATGTGGTCAATACAGGGCTTGCCCTAAGTACATAAAGTACCTCTATGGAAAATTAGAAAAAAACTACAATCTTTTGAGAGATACAATGGCCTTGTGGTGTATGAAAGAGGAGGAAGAAGCATAAAGGGAGAAAGAGACTGATATGAATGCAGTAGAAGGTAAGGTGGAGAAGAAAGACAACATATCACATTCTTTCTGTTATATGCAGAATTTAGAGAGCTATGTACATATGAATTCATATGATATGAAAGTAGAAGGGGGAGTCTTTGGAAGAATGAACAGGAATAGTGAGAAGAAGGGAAGAGGGGTGGAGAGAGGGGACAAATAAGAACAAGATTCAGTGATATATATTCGTGAAAAGATTCTAATGAAATTCTCATTTTGTTTACTAAGTTAAAAGAATAAAATTTTAAAAAAGACAGTCCTACTTAGTGACCATCCTATCATCTACTGGTAAGACATGTGAACTACAAAGTCTGTTTTGCAAGGTCAGATATATTAAAACTTATCTGCATACTTAAGCATCAAAAGTGATCATAAGTAAACATCATACCATGATGTGGGATGTCTTTCTGTATGCTATGAATATCATTGGTTAATAAAGGGACTGTTTTGGCCTATGGGAAAGCATCCTAGAAGTAGGTGGGAAATCCAATCATAAATAAAGGGAAAGGAGGGCAGAGTCAGACAGAGACACCATCCAGCCGCCCAAGAATCAACATGTAAAAGAAACACAGGGAAGCCATGGGCCACTTGGCAGGGCAAACTAATGGAAATCGGTTAAATTAAGATGCAAGGGCTAGCTAGCAAGGTGCCTGAGCCATAGGCCAAGCAGCATGTAATTAATATTTTTTTGTGTGATTATTTGGGGCCAAGTGGGTCTGAACTTCAGGGCTAGGCCAGAAAGGCCCAGCCAGAAATTCTTACCACAATATCACATATATGAATGATAGTGTAATACATGATACTTTGCATGTTTACATTCTTATATGTGTGTTTAAAGTCTAATTATCTAGTAAAATGTCTGAAGTGACATATATACCAATTCCTCAAATCTGATCATTATTTATGCTATATAGCATATAACTATTGGAAATATAACTATCTCACAAATATATATAATCAATGTGTCAATTAAAGGCAAAAGTTTAAAATCTACTTTTTTTCTCTGCCTGCTACTGTGTCCTTATCAGGGAGCACTGCTGCTATTTGTGGAAAGGCAAGCAATAGCTAGGCCCCAAAGGCCTTTGCTTATACAGTTCAAACTCTTGACACTCTGGCTACAAGGTACCACAGAGCAAGGGTTTCTTTGAAAAGACAGTAGGATAATGTAGAACACTAGAAAATGCAGGCATATCAATGTAACTCAAGCCCACAGCCATCTAGGACAGCTAATTAACACCCATACCACAGTCTTGACAGCAGCCTTTGTGTCTTCATCTTGTGGTTGCTACTGCTTGCTATATGGATATAAAATGCACAAAATAAGACATCAGTTCAATTCCCTCAAATACCAACTCACAAAGGCCCAAATCTTTCAAATCATTCCTCAATGTCCCCCAACCACTATAAGCAGCAGAACAAAAGTACTTCTAATTAAATTTGTAATTCCTGTTACACCTAGCATGTATACTCATACACAGTTAAGGTCTCATAAATAGCTACTTTGGATAGGCTTTACCCTGTTTTTATTTGTGCTGAATTTCATTTGACTTTGTAAGCTATTTCATATTTCATATTCTTTCTGGATGCAGGCAGAGTGTAAAATCTGAATCAATAATAAGTAGTACATCCAATTTATGTACAATTGGCTCTTTTATATGCTTCATGTACAGTTTATAGTACACTAGGGCCTCTTATAAAATCAATGTGTATTCTACACTTAGGCCCATTTTATAGGTCTTGGAACAACTTTTCTGCCTTAAATGTTTACAGAGGCTTCCAGCTTTATACTGGCTTTTGCCATGTATTTGTGGTCTTATCTACAGTTTACCTGGTATAATGTCCTTGCTCAGGAGCACAACTTCCAATAATTATATTTCTATAACCAAAAGCAGTGCTAGGAAAACCCACTTTATGGGATACTTTAACATATTCTGGGGTGGAGGATATGGGGAAAGTCTCTCAAAAATGGCCATATTGTCATGAGAGTATTATCTATCTTAGAATATAGTAAGCCAAATGTTAAATATGATTCTTTTATCTATTTAATGTGTTGTTGTCCAGTAATAAATTAGGTGTGGAAATTCATGGTCATATTGCCTAAAATAAATAATTGGGAAGGCAATACAGTTACAAACTCATTTGTGTATATAAGAGAAGAATCAGTATTTGTTTTATCTTAATATGCTTTCCTTTAATATCATGCTTTCCTAAGAAAACTACAATATTCTACTACTAAAATGCTTTTTAAAACACTGGCTTAAATGATTCCCAAAGTCACTCTCTAACACATTCTATGATTCTGTAATACTGAAGATAATAAGAGGTCTTACTGGATTTTAAACATGGTTTCTTAGGGCTGGAGAGATGGCTCAGAGGTTAAGAACACTTGATGCTCTTTCAAAGAACAAGAGTCTGTTCCCAGCACCCATGTTTGGTGGCTGTAACTCCAGCTCCAGGGGATCTGACACCCTCTTCTGGTATCCATGAATACCAGCAGTCATGTGCACATTCACACACACACACACACACACACACACACACACACACACATACAAATAAATGTAAAATAGGTATTAATAATTTTAATGTGAAAGATTTCATAGAGAAAGTAGGCCATACTTTAAGAAATTTGGAATGCAGGTCAAAGACGGCCTGAAACAGTAAACATATAAACACAAAAACAAAACTCAGTTTTAGCTTTAATGGGTCCAAGTGGCATCTAAAGACATTGACAGTAGCTCCATAAAGTCACTATTCACTTTAACCATGCAACATTAATCAATAGCCTTTTGATGACTACATACTAGCAAAACATATGTTTCTTAGTTGCCTTTCTAATTTCAGTAACCCTGGCTTCAACAACTTTATTTTTATAACATTTCAGTGTATATCCTATAAATCTATCAAAGTGGCCTTTTTAATAGCACAGAGCTTCATTATTCTCTCTCCATGATCTTTGCCTCAAATCAAGTATAATGTCAGTTCTACAGATACTTTTTTGGTCACCATGTAATTGAGGGGAGAGGGGGAGATGCGTTATACTGTCATCCCTTAACTCAAACAAATTTATTACCTTATCCTCCTAAACCTTTTATATCAATGTGAATTTGTTATCCGAAAATTCTTCACACCTGAAAGCAGTTCATTCTTCAGTGAAAGGAACAGGATTAGGCAGATAGATTGAAAGAGTAATAGTGTATTTATAAATATAAAAATATCACAGTCAATTATTATTAAGTGCTCTTAAGTAGCCATGCAATAATCCTCCATGTGTCATAATATCATTCAGTATTTGAAGTGGTTTCTCATACACAATCAGTCAATGATGATGTACTATTTTGGATAAAAGACACTGCTATGACAGTCTGAATGAAAAATAACCCCATAGCTCGTAGGGAGTGGCACTATTGGGGGATGTGGCCTTGTTGGAGGAATTGTGTCACTTTGAGGTTTCAGAAGTTCAAACCATACCCAATTTCTCTATCTTCCTACTGCCTGCCTAACATCAATTTCTCAGCTCCTGCACCAGCACCATGTCTGCTTGCACATCACCATGCTTCCCTCCATGACAATAACTCACTAGACCCCTGAACTGCAAGTCAGCCCCAATCAAATGTTTCCCTTTATAACAATTGCCATGGACATGGTGTCTCTTCACAGTATCAGAACACTGAACATTGACTAAGACAGAGCTTGGTAATAAGAACTAACCTTGTTTCTTGGCAGAATGTAGACCTTAAGACTTTGGATTGGGAAATCAGTAGAATGTTTTAAGCAGGGCTTAATGGGCCATACTAATGGGAACATGGAAGACAGTAGTCCTGAGCAGGATTTGAACTTCCAGGGCCTGGATCAAGAGGTTTCAGAGAAGATTAGTATGTGGCCTAGAGACCCTTGTTGTGTTATTTTGATGAAGAATATGGCTGCTTCCTGATCTTGTCAAAAAAGAAATCTTCCTGAGGGTAAATTGAAGAGTTTTGGATTAACAGTTTTGGCAGAGAAGACTTACAGACAGCCTAGTATTGATTGTTGCTTAGTTATTAGTGGTCACTCTTGCACAAATCTGCAATGAAAAGGAGCAAGCTGAGCAAGAAAAAATAGAAAATACAGTTTGAGAAGAAAAGGAACATCAGGAAGTATAATGTAGTTAAATCCAACGCTCAAGGAGATAAAAAGTTTAAATCAAAACCTGATGCTAAATGGAATAGAGGGATGCTGCCCTCAGGGTAAGACTTCACCCAAGTAAGCTTTCAATTTGTGAAAAGGAATTAAAGAAAAGCTTAGGGCCAAGTGTGGTGGTACATGCCTTTAACTCCAGCATTCAAGAGACAGAGGCAAGCAGATCTCTGAGTTTGAGACCAGCCTGATCTATAGATCAAGTACCAGGATAGCAACATTTAGGCAGTGAAGAAAACCATCAAAAAGAGAAAGCTGGTGAAAATGAATGTATTTCAATGAGGGGGCCATGTTTCAGCTCCAGTTAGCAGCAGAATTTGGCAGGTTCAGCCACTATGTTCTGGCTTTAGAGTCAAGGGTATAAGAAAGGGGTTATAGAATCTCCCTTCATGACTAAGGACAGCAGCTGAGGCCAGACATGTGTCAATGGTATTCTTGAATGGGGGCCTAAAGAAGTCATTACTGGAAGCTGTTAAGGTAAAGACTAAAGACTCCAAAACGTTGGAGATGCTAGAGCTATGGGATACCTACCAAAGAAGGCTGATAATGGGGTATATAAACAGCACAAGAGAGAGAAGTGTGTTGCAGTTAACAAAGCTGGAAGGAGTTGTAAATCTGAAGAGCATTTTGCTATCAGACATGGAGATGCAGAGTTTGGAGTTTCCCTGCTGGTGTGTGGTCTTTCACTAGTGCTCCCTTTCCTCCTGTTTGGCATGGTAATGTATATCCTGAGCCATCGTATGATGGAAGTAGTATGACATCTGCTTTTTGATTTTGAGTTTACAGGGAATTACAGTTAATAGATTATCAGGAATCTCAGAGGAGACTTATGACTTTTAAACAGGGTGAAGACTGATAGACTTTGGGGACTTTTGAAGTTGGACTAAATGCGTTTTTGCTTTATGGAATGGCTCCAATTCTTTGGGAGACAGGGAATAGAATGTGGTGGTCTGAAAGAAAATGGCCCCCATAGGCTCAAAGGGAGTGTCACTATTAGGACTGAGACACTCTGTCAAGCAATTCTTTGATGTTACTAGCCTTAATTTCTACTGTTGCAAGAAAATTGAAGAAATTATTGAAAGTTAAGTGCTTCTGGGATAGGAAAGCTCCACAAAAAGGACTCATGAATGAAGATTGATAAGAAGCCCATTAATTGCTGTAGTTTTCTTCCATGTAAGACTAAAGTAAACCTCATCCTCACCCCCATCCAAAAAGGATCAGATGATCGTGTTACTGGATAAATGTATTTAAACAAAAGAGGTCACAAATGTGTCAATGTAGTCACTTTTGATAGCCCTAGCAGTCAAGCAAAATAAGGTGTTTCGTGCTAAAGGTACAAGGAAGAAAGGAAGAGCAGTAACCAAAACTGTGCTTATATTTGCCTCAAGACTGACAGGAGGAAAATTTTGGTCATAGGAAGTAATAATTGAAGTTTGTAAGAAGCATACCAACTTGATAAAATTTGAAATAAAAAATAATGTTCTGGACAGACATCATAGTTTATACCTATTATTCCAGAACTTGGGAAGCAGAAGCAAGAAGATCACCATCACCCTAAATTCAAAACTATCCAAAGCACAGAATAAGATCCTGTCTCAAAAACCCAAAACTGTTTATGTTTAGATGCTTTAATAAAATTATATCTCATTATTGTTTTTACTGCAAGGAATATGTTTAGTGAGGTAAATAAATGATGGAACAATATATTAAATGTCCATCATAGGGACTGGAGGAGTGGCTCAGCAGTTAAGATCATCGGCAGCTCTTCCAGAGGTCATGAGTTCAATTCCCAGCAACCACATGATGACTCACAACCATCTATAGTGAGATGTGATACCCTCTCCTGGCATACATACAGAAAGAACACTCATATAAAAATTATTTCTTTTAAAAATATGGATCATAAATGCAAATGATGCTTATCAAAGGAAATTAACAAACAAATTTCTTATAAAATAGCCCTGAGGGACTATAGTTAGAGAGTGAAGATTTCTCCAACTTCAGGAGACTGACTTTCAAGCCTTGTTAGTCACGTTTTGTTCACTAGGTGGCTTTTATTTCCTGCCTCAAGCTTCAAAATCCCAGAAGAGAACAGGTAGAGAAAGCAAGTAAGTACTGATGTCTCAATTTGGTTGTTAATGTTATTATCAGGCTCACACTGTATTGCCCCGGCTCCCCTGAAACGTCCTATGTAGTTCAGACTGGCCTCAAACTTGCAGCAATCCTCTTGCCTTTGTGTCCCAAGAGCTGGAATTACAAATGCCCAGCTCAAGGTTGTAAATGTAGACAGTTGATTCTGATAAGCAGAGCTCTATGAAGGGAAGTGTTTATCAGTCTCCAGGCCCACTGCCTCATTTCAGAGGTATTCTGCAAAGCAGTAGGTATTGATTAGAGCCTCTGTCCCTGGTCCTGTGCTTGAGGAAAATGAAGAAGGAATCCTTGTCCCTGGGGACCAATAATCTCTTTCACAGGCCCGTTAAAGCAAAAGGCTTAAATAGTAAATGCTATAATGCTTTGGAAGATGAAAATTACTAAGTGCTGCAAACAAGGCTGAAGATTATTCTCATCTTACTTACTAATGCATTACAGTTTCTTTTTAAATTTCCAATTCAACCTTGCTTGGATGGTATATAGTTTATTAATTCTGAATTGTCTATTACATTTACTTAATGAAATCTGGCTGGATTGGACCTGCTATTTCTTCACAATTGTTGATAATATCATCACATGTAGGATATATTTTCTTTTCCAGTCAGTGGCACCTAATTGAATATGACATATAACTGTGTATTACAAATAAAGCCATCAGTCATATTTTCTGAAATTAGTATATCTTCCTGTATTACATTGGTTTGCTTTTTGTTTGTGAAAAAGTACACTGAGAAAATTAGGTATTAACACAGTGAGTCCCTTGGCAAAACACCTGGTAAAACAAATATTCCACATCTACACTTTGGTTTGGCATCTAGGTATTTAATTTGCCAGCTTACTCAAAGTCAGTCTCATTTTTATTCTACATATGTTAAAAAGTGGTCTAATAGAGTTGCAAAACAATTAAACATTTTCTTTTTCTAATTTAGAAGAGAAAGAGAATAGGGTTTGTTCACCTCCTTTTTTTCAAGGAAAAATTACAAAAGCTAGCTGAATAAATGAAACATGAGTATCTACCAGATTGTTAAAAGTAAATTCAAGATAAAACTACCATTTGATACAGAAGCTATCATAACAATTGTTCTTTACATAATGGATACCCATGTTGATTTAAACAGAAAAGACTTACCTCAATTGTATTTCAAATGCATGCATATCAATCATATCACACAGGAGCGCAACAAGATAAACTTTAAGCTAAAATAATTATGTATTTCCTAAAAATTAAAATAATGTAATAACTGTGTATGTACAAAGTAGTGATTGAGAAGGGGACAGAGAAACATAGTTGTAAATTTCTTGAAGTCTTACTATGCAGACTGCAGGGATATATTCAATGAAATAAACAAAAAATGTAGCAAGGTATTGTTGCAGTTGTTCAGGGTCCTAACAATTTTTATTTCTCAATGGAGTGCTAGACAAATTTCATCTAATTTTAGAAGCTTTCTTTTTTCTCACTTTCTCAGAAAATGACTCACCTTTATTATGCTGATTTTTGTTTGTTTGCTTGCTTGAGATGAGGTATTCTAAGACAATTGGTTACTCACAGTGAATACCTTGTCAAAGCATGCAACATCTGGATCTATCATTTATCACTTTTGCTAAACATAAATCTCATCCATGTAATCTTTTGATCAGGTAAGGAATCTTCAGGTTTTAGCACAATGCTCAGCACATACAGCATAGACAACAAATACCCAATTTACTTTTTTAAGAAAAAAGTAATATTTTTCCAGCATAATATTTTTATTTATTATTTGGTGATTTTGCATCATGTACCACATCAAACTCAGTTATCAGTCCTCTCAGTTTCTTTCATCTTATAAATAGTATTTTATGAATGAATCCATGAAAATCAAACTCTACAGGAGAAGACAGTGAAACCAGAACGTGATGAGAAGACTGCTCAGAGATAGCATGTCGGTCCCCATGCTGAGACTGGGGAAGGGTTACTGCTCCAATGTACCTGTCTTAATGAAAGTTGTTAGTAAGGATGTTAGTGTCATAAATTCTGTTTTGAACTCTAGATTCTCTATGGTATGACATGAAATCATGATGCAGCCATTAGCCAAGTCATGTTAGTTTGATTTGGAAAGGAAATCCATTTTTTTCAGGTGATTTACCTTTACTAATCATTATTTTGTTTAAATAGATTCTGCCTTCCTGAGCATTCATCTTTCCTGGATGATGGGATATGTAACTAAAATTATTTGGGGGAGGAGAAATGCTAGGTTACAATCAAATATGTACTGCCATTTAGCTTAGGGTGCTAAATTTAGGTTCACTAGCATGCTTCAAAAGGGTATTTATCATCTTTTATATGTCTGAGTCTGTGAAGGGGCTAGGTGGAAAGGGGACTTTCTGTTTTCAAATGCCAGGACTTGAAAAAAAGACCTTTTACTTTTTTCTTTGTTTTGAAAAATCTCTTTAGGGCAAGAAAGATCAATGAAGTTATTGAGAATATGGCCAATTTGTATTGAGTTGGGAGAATTTTTATTTTTCTTTGAAATTGTGTTTTCTCTTGAGTGTGGAGACAAAGAAGGTCTATTGATTTTACAAAGCTCTCAGTATCTCCTCTTATGATAAAAGTTTTTTCTACTCTGGCTTTTTTTCTCTTTTTCTTTCATTTCTCTGTCTCTGTCTGTCTGCATCTATCTATCTATCTATCTATCTATCTATCTATCTATCTATCTATGTATCATCTAACTATCTTTATCATCTACCTATATCATCTATCTCTATCTATCTATCTATTTATATCTCTATGTCTTTCCCTCTTTCTTATTTCCTCTTACTTTCATGGTGCTGAGAAAATACTTCTTTGGGCTTCAAGGGTTTCATTCTAAAAAAAAAAAAAAACAAATGCCTACAAAATAGAAGAAAATATTTTCCAGCTATGTTACAGCCAAGGAGTTACTATCTAAAATATATAAAGAACTTCAAAATGACTAATGACAATGACTAAACAGACAGTTCTCAAAAGAAAAACTGAAAATGGTAAATACTTTTTAAAAATGTCCAACATCCTTAGTCACCAGGGAGATGTATATTAAAACTACTTTCAGGGGGGCTGGAGAGATGGCTCAGCGGTTAAGAGCACCGTCTGCTCTTCCAGAGGACCCGGGTTCGATTCCCAGCACCCACATGGCAGCTAACAACTGTCTGTAGTTCCAGTTCCAGGCAAACACCAAGGCAAATAAATAAATAAATAATAAAGTTTTTTTTTTAAAAAAAAAAAAAAAAAACTACTTTCAGGTTCCATCTCACCCAAGCCAGAGAAAGCAGTCATCAAGAAAATAAAAGAAAGCAAGAGATGATAAGGATGTGAAAAAGGACTTTTATTCACTTACGGTAGAGTATAAACTGTTATACCTTCTATAGAAGTAATTGCGTGAGTGTGGGAGTCCCTCAAAAACTGAAAAATAGAATTGCCAAATAACCTAGCTACACAACTCCTGGGTGTATACTAAAAGGCTAGCTATATTCTGCTTCAAAGGTACTTGTACATTTATGTTTGTTGCTGCTACATTCACAATAGCAAAGATATAGAATAAGCCTGGATATCCATCACCTGATGAAGAAATAATGATAATATGGTACATATACACAATGGAATTATATTCAGTACTAAAGAAAAATAAAATTTGGATAAAGGTACATGGATCTGGAAGTTATTAAGTAGCATAACCCAAACTTAAATGTTTATATTCTGTCTCATATGCTGGTCCTTGTGGGGGGGGGAGTATACGTGAGGGTGTATGTGAGGTATGTGAGGGTATGTGAGGATGAGTGTCTGTGAAGGTGTGTGTGAGAGAGTGTGTGTGAGGGTGTATCTGAGGATGTTTTGAGGATATGTGTATGAGGGTGTGTGTGTGAGAGAGAGGGTGTCTGTGTAAGGGTATGTGTAGTGCGATTATGCTGGTAATGTAAATACTTGTCCTGCCTATGGGTTTAATAAAAACCTGATTGGCCAAAGGCAAACAGGAAGTGTAGATGGGACTACAAGGCTTAGAAAACTCTGGAACATCTCAAAGTAGACACAGACGCCAGACACACATCCCAGAGTCACCAGAGCTGCCAGGAGACAGAGGAAATGCTGATCTGAGAAAAGGTACTGAGCTACATGGCTGAACAAGATGGATTAGATTGAGAGCAAGTGCTAGCAAATTATATGCCTGGGCTTTAGGTCAATCAGCATAAAAATAATATAAGCGTGTGTGTGATTCTGTGATTCTGTGGCACTGCATGTGTATTTGGGGGACTGTGGGTCCAAACCTTGAGGCTAAACCAGAAAGGCCAGCCAGAACCATTTACAACAGGAAGTGAGGGTGTGTGTTAGAGAGGATGTGTGTATGTTCATGAGAGAGTGTGTGAAGGTGTGTATGTGTGAGGGTATGTGTGAGAGTATATGTGTGAGAGTGTGTGTGAGGCTATGTGTATGTGTTTGTGAGGGTGGTGTGAGTGAAGGTAGATGTGTGTGAGTGAGGGTATGTGTGTGTGAGGGTATGTGTGTAAGGGTGTATGAGGGTATGTGTGTGAGGGTATTGTCTGAGAGAGAGGGTGTGTGAGTGTGTTTGTGTGAGGGTATGTGTGAGTGTATGTGTGTGAGGGTGTGTGAAGGTGTTGTCTGAAATAGAGTGTGTGTGAATGTGTGTGAGTGAAGTTGTGTGTGAGGGAATGTATGTGTGAGGGTGTGTGAGGGTATTGTCTGAGAGAGGGTATGTGTGAATATGTGTGAGTGAGGGTGTGTGTGAGGGAATCTGTGTGTGAGGATGTTGTCTGAAATAGAGAGTGTGTGTGAGTGTGTTTGTGTGAGTGAAGTTGTATGTGAGAGTATATGTGTGTGAGGGTGTGTGTGAAGGTGAGTGTGAATGAGGGTGTGTGTGAGGGTATCTGTGTGTGAGGGTGTGTGAGGGTGTTGTCTAAAATAGAGAGTGTGTGTGAGTGTGTTTGTGTGAGTGAGGGTGTGTGTGAGGGTATTGTCTGAGAGAGGGTTGTGTGAATGTGTGAGTGAGGGGTTGTGTGATTGTGTGAGGGTATGTGTGTATGAGGGTATGTGATGGTGTTGTCTGGAATAGAGAGTGTGTGTGAGTGAAGTTGTGTATGAGGGTATGTGTGTGAGGGTATTGTCTGAGAGGATGTGTGAGAATATATGAGTGATGATGTGTGTCAGGGTAAGTGTGTGTGAGGGTGTGTGTGAGAGTATTGTCTGAGGGAGGATGTGTGAGAGTGTATGAGTGATGATGTGTATGAGGGTATGTGTTGAGGGTATGTGAGGGTGTATGTGTGAGGGTATTGTCTAAGACAGAGGATGTGTGAAAGTGTGTTTGTGTGAGGGTATGTGTGTGAGAGGGTGTGTGAGGGTATGTGTGAGAGGGTGTTTGTGCATGAGGGTGTGTGTGAGAGAGAGGGTATGTATGTGTGAGAGTATGTATGTGTTAGTGTGAGAGGGTGTGTGTGAGTGAGGGTATATGTGAGGGAATATGTGTGTTTGTGAGGGAGTGTGAGTGAGGGAATGTGTGTGAGGGTATTTGTGTGTGAGGGTAGATGAGGCTATGTGTGTGAGAGAACAGGTGTGAGAGTATTGTATGTGAGGGTATGTGTGAGGGTATGTGTGTGTGAGACTGTGTGAGGGTTTGTGTGAGGGTATTATCTGAGAGAGGGTGTGTGTAAGTATGTGTGAGTGAAGTTGTGTGTGAGGGTATGTATGTGTGAGGGTGTGTGTGAGGGTATCTGTGTATGAGGGTGTGTGTGAGGGTATGTGTTTGAGGGTGTGTGTGTGAGAGAGAGGGTATGTATGTGTGAGGGTATGTATGTGTTTGTGTGAGAGGGTGTGTGTGAGTGAGGGTATATGTGAAGATATCTGTGTTTATGAGGGAGTGTGAGTGAGGATATGTATGTGAAGGTATTTGTGTGTAAGTGTAGATGAGGCTATGTGTGTGAGAGAATGGGTGTGAGAGTGTGTGAGGGTGTGTGTGAGGGTATTGTCTGAAAGAGAGGGAATGTGTGAATATGTGTCAGTGAGAGTATGTATGAGGGTATGTGTGTGTGTGAGGGTGTGTGAGGGTTTCTGTTTGTGAGGATGTTTGATGGTGTGTGTAAGGGTATCTGTGAGGGTATATGTAAGGGTATGTGTGAAGGTGTTTGTGTGTGAGGGTGTGTGAGAGTGGGTATGTGTGTGAGGGAGAGTAAGGGTATGTGCGTGTGAGAGTATTGTCTGAGAGGGAGGGTATGTGTGAGTATGTGTGAGTGAGAATGTTTGTGAGGGTGTGTATGAGTGAGGATGTATGAGGGTATGTATTTGAGAATATTGTCTGAGAGGATGTGTAAGAGTGTATGAGTGATGATGTGTGTGAGGGTATGAGTGTGTGAGGGTGTTTGTGTATGAGAGTGTGTGTGTGAGAGAGGGGGTATGTATGTGTGAGGGTATGTATGTGTTTCTGTGAGGTGGTTGTGTGAGTTAGGGTATATGTGAGGGAATGTGTGAGTTTGTGAGGGAGTGTCAGTGAGGGTATGTGTGTGAGAGTATTGTCTGAGAGGATGTGTAAGAGTGTGTGAGTGATGATGTGTGAGGGTATGTATGTGTGAAGGTGTGTGTATGACTGTATCTGTGTATGAGGGTGTTTGAGGGTGTGTTTGAGGGTATGTGTGTGAGGGTGTGTGTGTGTGAGAGAGAGAGGGTATGTATATGTGAGGATATGTATGTGTTTGTGTGAGAGGGCATGTGTGAGTGAGGGTATATGTGAGGGAATGGGTGTGTGTGTGAGGGAGTGTGAGTAAGGGTATGTGTGTGAGGATATGTGTGTGAGGGTAGATGAGGCTATGTGTGTGAGAGAAAGGGTGTGAGAGTATTGTGTGAGAGGATATGTGTGAGGGTATATGTGTGAGGGTGTGTATGAGGGTATTATCTGAGAGGGTATGTGTGAGTATGTGTGAGTGAAGTTGTGTGTCAGGGTATGTTTGTGTGAGGGTGTGTGTATGAGGGTATCTGTATATGAAGGTGTTTGAGGGTGTGTATGAGGGTATGTGTGTGAGGGTGTGTGTGTGAGAGAGAGGGTATGTATGTGTGAGGGTATGTATGTGTGTGTGTGAGAGGGCGTGTGTGAGTGAGGGTATATGTGAGGGAATGTGTGTGTTTGTGAGGGAGTGTCAGTAAGGGTATGTGTGTGAGAGTATTGTCTGAGAGGATGTGTAAGAGTGTATGAGTGAGGATGTGTGAGGGTATGTATGTGTGAAGGTGTGTGTATGACTGTATCTGTGTATGAGGGTGTTTGAGGGTGTGTGTGAGAGAGAGGGTATGTATGTGTGAGGGTATGTATGTGTTTGTGTGAGAGGGTGTGTGTGAGTGAGGGCATATGTGAGGGTGTGTGTGTATGAGGGAGTGTGAGTAAGGGTATGTGTGTGAGGGTAGATGAGGCTATGTGTGTGAGAGAATGGGTGTGAGAGTATGTGTGTGAGAGGGTATGTGTGAGGGTATTGTGTGTGAGAGTGTGTGAGGGTGTGTGTGAGGGTATTTTCTGAGAGAGGGTATGTGTGAATGTGTGTGAGTGAGAGTATGTATGAGGGTATGTGTGTGTGTGTGAGGTTGTGTGTGAGTGAGGATGTATGAGGGTATGTGTTTGAAAGTATTGTCTGAAAGGATGTGTAAGAGTGTATGAGTGATGATTTGTGTGAGGGTATGAGTGTGTGGGCGTGTCTGTGTGAGGATATATGTGTTTGATGGTGTTTGAGGGTGTTTGAGGGTGTTTGTAAGGGTATGTGTGTGAAGGTGTTTGTGTGTGAGGGTGTGTGTGTGAGAGAGAGGGTATGTATGTGTGAGGGTATGTATGTGTTAGTGTGAGAGGGTGTGTGTGAGTGAGGGTATATGTGAGGGAATATGTGTGTTTGTGAGGGAGTGTGAGTAAGGGAATGTGTGTGAGGGTATGTGTTTGAGGGTAGATGAGGCTATGTGTGTGAGAGAATGGGTGTGAGAGTATGTGTGTAAGAGGGTATGTGTGAGGGTATGTGTGTGTGAGAGTGTGTGAAGGTTTGTGTGAGGGTATTATCTGAGAGAGAGGGTGTGTGTGATTATGTGTGAGTGAAGTTGTGTGTGAGGGTATGTAGGTGTGAAGGTGTGTGTATGACTGTGTCTGTGTATGGGGGTGTTTGAGGGTGTGTGTGATGGTATGTGTGTGAGGGTGTGTGTGTGAGAGAGAAGGTATGTATGTGTGAGGATATGTATGTGTTTGTGTGAGATGGTGTGTGTGAGTGAGGGTATATGTGAGGGTATGTATGTGTTTGTGAGGGAGTGTGAGTGAGGGCATGTGTGTGAGGGTATTTGTGTGTGAGGGTAGATGAGGCTATGTGTGTGAGAGAAAGGGTGTGAGAGTATGTGCATAAGAGGGTATGTTTGAGGGTATGTGTGTGAGAGTATTGTCTGAGAGGATGTGTAAGAGTGTATGAGTGATGATGTGTGAGAGTATGTATGTGTGAAGGTGTGTGTATGACTGTATCTGTGTATGAGGGTGTTTGAGGGTGTGTGTGATGGTATGTGTGTGAGGGGGTGTGTGTGAGAGAGAGGGTATGTATGTGTGAGGATATGTATGTGTTTGTGTGAGATGGTGTGTGTGAGTGAGGGTATATGTGAGGGTATGTGTGTGTGAGGGAGTGTGAGTAAGGGTATGTGTGTGAGGATAGATGAGGCTATGTATGTGAGAGAAAGGGTGTGAGAGTATGTGTGTAAGAGGGTATGTTTGAGGGTATGTGTGTGTGAGAGTGTGTGAGGGTGTGTGTGAGGGTATTATCTGAGAGAAGGTGTGTGTGAGTATTGTGAGTGAAGTTGTGTGTAAGGGTTGGTGTGAGGGTATTGTCTGAGGGAGAGAGTATGTGTGAATGTGTGTGAGTGAGAGTGTGTATGAAGGTATGTGTGTGTGTGAAGGTGTGTGAGTGTATCTGTTTGTGAGAATGTTTGAGGGTGTGTGTGAGGGTATCTGTGAGGGTATATGTCAGGGTATGTGTGTAAGGGTGTTTGTGTGTAAGGGTATGTAAGAGTGGGTATATGTGTGAAGGAGTGTGAGGGTGTGTGTGTGAGGGTATTGTCTGAGAGAGAGGGTATGTGTGAGTGTATGTGTGAGGATGTTTGTGGGGGTATGTGTGTGAGGGTATGTGTGAGTGAGGATGTGTGTGAGGATATGTGTGTGTGAGGATATGTGTAAGGGTGTGTGTGAAGGTATTGTCTGTGGGAGAGGGTATGTGTGAGTGTGTGTGATTGAGAGTGTGTTGAGGGTATGTGTGTGTGTGAGGGTGTGTGTGAGGGTATCTGTTTGTGAGGTTGTTTGTGGATGTGTGTGAGGGTATCTGTGAGGGTGTGTGTGAGGGTGTTTGTGCATGAGGGTGTATGTGTGAGACAGAGGGTATGTGTGAGAATATGTATGTTTGTGTGAGAGGATATGTGTGAGTAAGGGTGTATGTGAGGATATGTTTTTGTTTGTGAGGGTATGTGAGTAGGGTATGTGTGTGAGGGTATGTGTGTGTGAGGGTGGATAAGGGTATGTGTGTGAGAGAGAATGTGTGAGAGTGGGTGTGTGTGAGGGTTGTGTGAGGGTGTATATGGGTGTGAGGTTGTGTGTGAGGGTGTGTGTGAGTGAGGGTGTGTGTGAGAGTATATATATGAAAGGGTGTGTGTGTGCATATGTGTAAGGGTGTTTGTGAGGGGGTGAGTGAGGATGTTTGTGTGAGGATGTATATGGGTGTGATGTTGTGTGTGAGGGTGTGTGTGATTGAGGGTGTGTGTGATTGAGGGTGTGTGTGAGGGTATGTGTGTATGTGAGGGTGTGTGATGGTGAGTGAGGGTGTATATGGGTGTGAGGTTGTGTGTCAGGGTATGTGTGAGTGAGGGTGTGCGTGAGGGTATGTGTATGAAAGGGTATATGAGAGCACATGTGTAAGGGTGTTTGTGAGGGTATGTGAGGGGGTGAGTGAGGATGTTTGTGTGAGGATGTATATGGGTGTGGGGTTGTGTGTCAGGGTGTGTGTGATTGAGGGTGTGTGAGGGTATGTGTGTATGTGAGGGTGTGTGATGGTAAGTGAGGGTGTATATGGGTGTGAGGTTGTGTGTCAGGGTATGTGTGAGTGAGGGTGTATGTGAGGGTATGTGTATGAAAGGGTGTATGAGAGCATATGTGTAAGGGTGTTTGTGAGGGTGTGTGAGGGGGTGAGTGAGGATGTTTGTGTGAGGATGTATATGGGCATGAGGTTGTGTGTGATTGAGGGTGTGTGTGAGGGTATGTGTGTATGTGAGGATGTGTGATGGTGAGTGAGGGTGTATATGGGTGTGAGGTTGTGTGTCAGGGTATGTGTGAGTGAGGGTGTATGTGAGGGTATGTGTATGAAAGGGTGTATGAGAGCATATGTGTAAGGGTGTTTGTGAGGGTGTGTGAGGGGGTGAGTGAGGATGTTTGTGTGAGGATGTATATGGGTATGAGGTTGTGTGTGAGGGTATGTGTGTATGTGAGGATGTGTGATGGTGAGTGAGGGTGTATATGGGTGTGAGGTTGTGTGTCAGGGTATGTGTGTGAGGGTATTGTGTGTTTGTATGAGAGGGTGTATGTGTGAGGTTCTATATGTATGAGGGTATTGTGAGAGAGAGCCTGTGTAACTGTGTGAGTGAAGGTGTGTCTGAGGGTATGTGTAAGGATGTTTGTGAGGGTGTGTGTGAGGAGATGAGAGAGTGTTTCTCTGTGTGAGGGTATGTGAGGATGTGTTTCTGAGAGTGTGAGGATGTATATGTGTTTGCAAGGGTGTGAGTAAGGGTGTGTGTTTGAGAGGGTATCAGGATGTGTGTGTGTGTGTGTGTGTGTGTGTGTGTGAGGGTATGTATGTGAGATGGTGTGTGTGAGGGGGTGAGAGTGTCTGTGTGTGAGGTTATATGAAAGTGTGTGTGAGGGTGTGTGAGGGTGTGTGAGTGTGTGTGAGAGTGTATGTGTGTGACATTGTGTGAGGGTGCATGAGGGTATTATGAGAGTGTGTGTGAGTGAGGGTGTGTATGAGGGTACTTTGTGAGGGTGTATAATGGTATATAAGGGTGTGTGTGAGGGTGTGTGTTTGTGTGAAAGAATGTGTGAGAATATATATTGTGAGGATATTGTGTGAGGAAGGATATATGTGAGAGTGTGTGAGTGATGTTGTGTGTGAGGGTATTTGTGTGTGAGGATGTTTGTATGTGAGGGTATGTGTGAGAGGATGTGTGTGTGAAGGAGTATAAGGGTGTGTATATGAGCATGTGTGTATATTGTGAGTGTGTGTGTGTGAGGATATGTATGAGGGTATGTATGTGAGGCTGTGTGTGAGTGAGGGTGTGTGAGGTTGTATGTGAGGGTGTGTGTGTGAGTAAGGGTTGTGTGAAGGTGTGTGAATGTATATGTGTGTGAGGGTTGTGTGAGTGAAGGTGTGTGTTTGTGAGCATGTGTGTATGAGAGAGATGGGGTGTCTGTGAGTGAGAAGGTATGTGTGAGAGAGAGGATGTGTGAGGATGTGTGTGACAGTGTGTGTGAGGGTTTGTGTATTAGAGGGTGTGTGTGAGGTATGTGAGGATGTATGTGTAAGGGTTGTGTGAGTGAATTTGTGAGTTTATGAGGGTACATGTATGAGAGAAGGAGTTTCTGAGAAGGTGTGTGTGAGAGAGGGTATGTGAGTATTGTGTGAGGGGGTGTGTGTGATGTTGTGTGTGAGGATTGTGTGAGTGAATTTGTGTGTTTGTGAGGGTACTTGTATGAGAAAGTCGGGTGTCTGTGAGAGGGTGTGTGTGAAAGAGAGGGTATGTGAGGATTGTGTGAGGGGGTGTGTGTGATGCTGTGTGTGAGGATTGTGTGAGTGAATGTGCGTTTGTGAGGGTACTTATATGAGAGTCAGGTATCTGTGAGAGGGTGTGTGTGTGAGAGAGGGTATGTGAGGATGTGTGTGTGAGGGTGTAAGGATGTGTGTGTGTTTGTTTGAGAGAGAGAGAGATGCAAGCTCAGGTAATCAAGCTGTGTCCTTTCCTTTTCTTTAAATAAAATAATTTTTGGAAAAAGATTAGATTCAGGACATCTTTCCTTAAAAATTCCTTTCTCTTCTTTCCTTTCTTTTTACAGAAAGAGGGGCTGTGGAATACTTTTTACAAAGGACACAGCTTTGGTTCCCTGTTCCTCCTTGATGGCTCTCAACCATCTCTTGCCCCAGTTCTGAGGGTGCGAGACCCCCTTCTGGCCTCCAAGGGAACTGCACACAAGATACAAAGATGAACATTCAGGCAAAACACATACAAAATTCAAATTAACAATTTTTTTTTTAAAAAAAAATTTAAGCACTGGACACAGAGGTTTGTGCCTTTAATCCCATAACTCAGGAGGCAGAGGCAGGAGGATCTCTGTGAGACTGATGCCAGTCTGGTCTACAGAGTGAGTTCTAGGACACCTAGAGCTACTTAATGAGACCCTGTCTTGGAAAAACAAAAAGAAAACACTAAAGATTTGTAAACATCAAGGCACATGCGCCAGTGATTTCGGCACTTGGGAGGGGAAAGTAGAGGATAAGAAATTTAAAGACAGCCTTAGCTGTTCTGGAAAGAAGCTGAGGCTCCAAGAGACTCTATCATAATCCAAACACAAAACAAAACAATAAAACAGGATAAAATATAAATAATGGCCCTGGGATTTGGGTGGACTCCCACCCCTTGAAGGGGTCATAGAAGATGATTTTGTGATTTTCCCACTTTGTCGTAGGGTGGGGCGAACTGTCCAGGAACAGTGTGCATTGTCTGAAGCAGTATAGATTGGACAGGATGTGGATGTAGTTTGAGTGGTGGAGTGCCTACCACAGGTGATAGATACCCTGAGTTCATTCATCTCTAGAGCAGAAACTATGTCCCACCTCCTGTCTCTCTCTCCCTCTTTCCCTCTCTTCCTCCCTCCTCCCTTCCCTCCTCCCCAGAGTCTTTCTTTCTCTTCCTCCTTCTATTGGGGAAAAAAAGGTATCTAGAACTTTGGTGAATCAAAGGCCATCTTTGTCAGCCAAAAAGAAAAAGGATTTGTCTTTCTTTTATTCCTATTCATATTCTGTCTCTTGTCTCTAATTCTAATACATGTTCAGATGGCTACACCATCCATGTACCTGATCATGTTTTAATGCACTTATTTTCAGAAAGAAAGTAGGGAGCTTTATTGGGGAAAGAGTTGCTTTTCCTCAATGGACATTTTTGTATTTGTTTCTGTTTCTCCACTATTTTTTCTATTCTTCACTCATTTTTTAAATCATATATTAATAATAAAGCTTTTAGAATTGGGTGAATGTGGCTCAGTTGCCACCAAAAATAGTTTCTTTAATTTTTCCTTCTTTAAAAACCTTGGGTCAGTAAGATGGCTCAGTGGGGAAATGAACTTAGCACCAAGCGTGATGGCCGAGTTTGATCCCTAGGACTCACATGATGGAGGAGAGAACTTACCCCCCCAAATTGTCCTCTGAGAACTAAAGGCACTGTGAAACAGGTTTCTGCATCTACATGCACGTGCGCACGCATGTGCACACACACACACTCAAAAATAAATATTTTAAAAGTGAGTGTTGACAGAAAAATATATGACCCTTTGTGAGGCTGGGGCATTCGTGTTCAATTAGAATTAGTTTTATTTCACTACCAATAATCCCTTCACCATCACGTTACATTTGGGGAGGTGACTTAAGGTGTGAAGTGCTTGTAGTGCAAGTGTGAAAACATGGGTTTCATTACCAAAGCCCACATGGAAAGCCTAGAGTGATGGTATATACTCGTAATCTCAGTGCTGGGGAGACTTTCTCTGGAGTGTATCTCTGGGGTTAGCTGCCTAGACAGCCTCTACTAATTAGCAAGCCCCACCTTCCAGTGAGAGATGGAAGCCTCATAAGCCCACAGAAATTTTACTTTGTAAATAAGTTTTGGGGGCTGGCGAGATATGGCATAGATAGTAAGAGCAGAAAACCAGAATTTTATTTCCAGCACTCATGTCAGGTGGCTCACAACCATCTGTAGTTACAGCTCCAGGAGATCTGATGTCCTCTTCTGGTCTTTACAGGAAGCTATATGCACAGATATTCACACATATGTGTGCATCCTTGAGCATGCACACACATCTTTAAAAACCAAATTTTTTAAACACAGAGTAGGCACCTGTGCTTTGGTCACCTGGAAGCAGTTTTTCTTTCTTTTCTTTTTCTTTCTTTAGAATTTCAATGTTGATAAGATCAGGGAATCTTTAATATATAAGTGAAAATGAATGGAATTGAGTACACAAATTAAGTCCAGCATGCTGGAGGCAAAAACAAGGAAGGAATATGCCATGAATTTGAGGCTAACGATATACATAACAAGGTTCAGGCCATATAGGGCTACATAGTGAGACTCTGGAATAGGAGAAGAGAATGCATTTATGAAAGGACAATACATTTCATTCATGGGGGATTTTACAAGTATTTACCCTTTAAAGTGCTTCCACTTAAAAAATAAAGTTAACTGTTGGTGATGGGGGTGAATAAATAGGTTTTTGTTTCTTTGTCGTTTTTTTTTTTTGTGACATTAAGAGAATCTCCCTTTGGAAAAAAAATTCCCTTCTTAAATAATTTTGCCATTTTCTTTTTTATGTGTTTGTGGGGGATAGAAATCCATTACCTTGAGGATGGAGAATGATATTTTACTTTTCCTTGTCTTTAAAAATTACAGATGTGCTAGGCAGTGGTGGAACAGGACTTTAATCTCAGGACTAGGGAGTCAGAGGCAGGTGGATCTCAGTGAGTTCAAGGCCAGCCTGGTCAACAGAGTGAATAACAGGACAGCCAGGGCTACACAGAGAAGCCTGATCTCAAAAAACAAAACAAAAATAGATCAATTTAAAAAAACAGGTGTAATTCACATATCATGGGATTCAACATTTTAATGTGCACAATCTTGTAGGTTAGAGTGTGTCCACAATGTTTTACAAGCAGCAGCATTAACTAAATCTCAACTTTTGTCCCTCATAAATGTAGTCCTATACACCTTAAGCTCCTGCTCTCCATCCTTCCTCCTGACAACCACTCACCTCCTTTTTGGCTCATCTTGGACATCTCCTGGAACTGGAAGAGACAGTGTTGGGAACTTTGCTGGGGAGCAATCCAGAGACTGCTAGAGATTTTCTTTGGAAGTTTGGTGTTCACCTCCATAATTTGCATCAGAACAGGCATGGGCTACAAAGTATGCACAAAATGTATCTCATGATCTTTTAAATAGACCAAATACTATTTAAAATGGTTTCTCCTTTTCACATCCTATCTTTTTGACAGAGAGTATCTGGATGAGGGCTAAGAAACAATTCTTCTTAGACTTCCTTTTGATAATATTTAGATTAGCACCAATAACTAAGGTACTTGTATCTAATTTTTAAACTAGAATACTCATATAGAGTTTTTCTATTGAAGTCTAATGTTTACTTGCTTTGATGACGACAGGACAGCTCCCTGAAATATATTGCCTTTTTTATTTTTTAATCCTTACAATTACTTTTTTTTTTTCAGTGAGACAGTTACAGTTTGAGGGCATTGGCAAGGTTGGTCACTTTGTTCTTATCCTTTGCAGGATTTCTATGTGTTTCCCTCCTGACCCCCAGATGTTTCTGTAATAAGCAGATTCAAGGTCTTGCTCTATACTAGAGCCCTCTTGGAGCACCAGAAGTGGAACAGGAATCATTGCTTTGGAAATACGTCAGTGCTGTCCTTAAATAAATGAGGATCCTATGTGTTGCACAAAACAATATATTAATATTACAAAAGCTCCACAACATAGAAGTTAATCAATAGATAATATTAGCCATCTGGCTTTGTCTTTGTCCTTAGGTACCCTACTGCCTTCTTCAGAGTCGTAAAGAAGTTGCTAACATAGAGGAAAGCATTCTATAAATTGTAAAGAATCATACTAGCAGAAAAAATTTTGCAAGCCTTCTTAGAATGCTCTTTGGCCTCTTTAGATTTCTTTCCCTCTTTTTGGGAGGCATTGTGGGTAAAGGTTCTGCCCTTCGTTTTGTACTACAGACCTGCAGAAACCTCAGCTGGAGATCTTTATAAATACATAAGAATTGTACATTCAGAAGGAAAAGATACACTGACCAAATACCTCATTATTTTTTCGAGGCCATCCTGCAGCAAATACTCAGAAGCTTTCAGAATATACCAAATAAATAATAAAAGAACCTAAAAGGAAAGAAAGTAATTTCATTCTGACCTTCAACAGGTTAAATATCTGAATCTGTAATCGTAAAGCTGCTTATGGTTACTGCAGATATTCTGTGCACTTAAAAAAAATATGACTCCTGAAACCAAGAACATCATTATCAGTCTGCTGCTACTGGGATAAGGACATTTTTAACTACTTAAAAATTGCTAGTAATATTTTTCTTAATTATATTTTTAAAGCCAATTTTGAATATTAGTAAATTGACTTCATTCCTTTAAGAAATATATTATATAGATGCATGTGTGTATACATATGCATATTTACATACACTTATACATATTGAGGCATTTTATATATATATATAAAGTAAATTGATTTTTCCCTCTTCTTGGGAGGCATTGTGGATATATATATGTATGTGTGTACATATGCATACAGATATACATATTACATATATTGGGCTATGTAATACATACTATTAAATTGACTTCATTTCTTTAAGGGATATATATGTATCATTTATATATGAGGCTATTTAATTAAGCATTTAAATATCATGTTGGAACTGATGAGAATGTATTTTCCTTTATTCTCAGCAGCAATCTCTGTGTTGCTGGAAATGGAGTGCTTATTGAGCAAAACCAAGGAGTACTGCATTGCACCAATCACTATGAAAGACAGTCCCTACTTTTCAGCAACTCAGAAACAGGTAAGCTAATAAAATAATCAAGTAAGACTTTACCCATATCATATATGATAATTGTTCACTATTTTGGTGGTGCCAAACTTTATTTTATTTTTATTTTATTTTCAATAAATAATAAAATTATTTTTATAATAATAAACACACATGATGATAAAATTTGGAAAAATTCTATGTTTCATAAGAAAATATGTGCCCAAAACATCAGCTCTGTGGGCAAAATCTGTACTTTTATAGCTTTGGGATGATGGTAATTACTGTATAGTCATTAACAGGGATCCACCAACCCCTTTACCCACAAATCACAGTCACAAACGTGTATTTTTCCCAAAATTTTCATCAGTCACTCAAAAGGTGTGATTATAATTTTTATAACTTCAAAATGCACTAAATCAAAACCACAAAGTGTCTTTTTTCAGGCACAACTGAGGGGAAAGAAGCAAACAGGACCCACTTCCTGTAAGTCCCATGTCCCCTAAGACAGTCATAGTGTTGTTAAAGAACCAGTTCACACATCCTTACTTACATTTACTGCCACCAGGTGGGAGACCAAAGCTCATTTCCTGGGAATCAAAACATTTTAGAAAGGAAGGAGCAGATAGATTTGGTTCACAAACTGTAACCCCGGTAGCTACTGGGAAAGAAAACATGAGCCTCCTTTTAGCAGCCTCTAGTGTCTGCACAGATTTGCAGCTAGTAAGTTCTGACACCTTACTGAATGTTCCAAAGAGAACAGAGTACAGGCTTTAGAAAGATGCTCATTATTTGTTTGTTTGCTTGTTTATTGAAATACCAGCTAGCAATATTACCTGGGAAAAACTTGCAGTCATATTCTCAGCCACTTGCTTTTGACTCTTCTTTTAAATTTTGAAGCTAGTTTCATATTTGCTATGAAAGTTCTTTGGATACTGGGACTTGTGTCATTTGAGATGGTGTGTGTGCATGTGTGTGTTCCCTGCTTTCCTCAAGGAGGCAGTATTTGAGAACAGGCTTACTCCAGCTAATAAGGCAATCAGTCTATTTGTATAGTATGTTAAGATGCAAGTCTTTGTTTGTAGGAGCTAATTGCTTGAAATAATGCAGAAGAAAATGGCCCTATCACTGAATGTCAGCTGTTGCCAACTGTACCAGAGGGCATTTGCATATCAGCATGGAAGATATTGGAGAACTGAATTCTTTAATGTGATCTTTTGAATTCTTGGAATCTTCAGGAACCTTCTGCAGTTTATCTACAGGTCTTTCCAGATGGATAGTTAAGGCTCCTAACTCCATTTTATAGACATATGGGTTAACAAATGCCTGACTCTTCTGGGGTTAAAATCAACCCCCTGGGGCCTTTGTCTGCTATGAATGCTGTCACAGGTCATTGAGCCACCCGGCCAGTATAGGTGAATCATTACAATTCATCAAGGAAACTACTATGATTCCCCTTGCCTTGGTCCTCCATATCTGGTAACAGGCATTTTCCAGTCAAGCTAGCAGAATATGCTTTCACAACTAAGAAAGGATTTTTACTGGGGACTAGAAAAGGGGGTCCTGGCCCCCAGTATGCCTTCCAGAGGCCAAAGGGAAAATTCCTTTGCTGGATCCAGGTAATTAAAGAGCTGGGCCACTTGTTCAGCCTGCTTCCCCCGGTTTTACTTAAGATGGCCACAGGTCAGGTGATTTTTGTTCATCTCTCACTCACCAGCTTAGCGCAAACCATTCCAAAGAGACAACAGCCTCAGGGTTTAGCTGCCCACCCTCCCTTTCCTGAAATCTCACTGAGGAAGGGTGTCCACAGGAAGGGGAAAGATCCATCCTTGATTTTTTTAGTTGTCCAAGTCACTATCATTTATATTATTTATTTGAATAAATGTCCACCCTTTTGTCTTCTTTGAAACTTTCACTGCAGACTTTATCACTGCAGATTTTTGGCAAGCTATTTCTTGAGGCCAGCTCTACCTTCAAACCCCTGCATTCTGTATTCTACAAGTGTGCAGCACACGACAGTAGGATTCCCAAGATATGTCCCTAGCCCTGTCAAGCACCAGGATAGACTGTTGTTGTTGGCATGTGTTATTTGCTTGTATCTCTACTTGTGTATTCTTCTTAGGGGGAAGCTAAAGTGAGGAATACGCATTCTCGTGATTTTCACAGTTTTAGAATGTGGGGACCAGACGAGGAGGAGGAGAAAATCACACAGACCGGAGGATGTGGACATTGAAAACCTTCCTACCTCTCCTGGCTTGGACTGGTGCCAGGGGACCCCTTCATTCACCCACCCACCCCAGTTAAGTATAGTGTTTCACAAGGAATTGCTGTAGAGATGAAAGTTTCAGTTCACACACTCTGCTCACAAATTCCAACTCGTGTTTTCCGTCTCTAAACAAGGACTGCAGTACTATTTCAACTGGTCCTGGCTGGGGATGACAATTGCCAGCTTATGACGCCTCGAATCACTGTATCACTGTGTTTGCACCTACCTGCTGGGAAATCCTGCAGACAGACAGAATGGTGGCTTCAACACGCGCACGATCA